>UELX01006300.1:0-11245 GCA_900480035.1 Eupelmus urozonus | reverse complement strand
GGGGGGGGGGGGGGGGGGGGGGGGGGGGGTACACGTGGCGATGATTGGACTTTTTAGACGGTGATTTTATGCGAGGCTTCCGGGTTTTTGTATGATTTTTCTTTTAGAATTCAGAGGGTTGTGTTTGTAGGAGAGTTGAATGAATGAGGTGATTGTTGATGAGTGGTAGCGATAAGTAAGCGCTGTAAATTTTTTGCGTGATTGGATAATTTGAGTTTGGTGTAGTGAATTTATGGGTTAAAATTTTTATCATGGAAATGTAAATTTAACTGAAGATCCATAAATTGAATCTAGTTTTGTTTATACATTGTAATATCGAATTTTAAGACAAGCGAATGTTAATGTTATGCAATTTAACGTTCTTTAAAAATGTGTATTATTTAAATATTTTTGTGCTAAAAAAATACACCTGCTTCAAATTAATATACAACTTGTTATTCTTTATGATATAATATTTTGATGCAATTCATTATTAATTAGTAATTTCTGTATGACGAGAAAACATTTAGGGTGTAGTAATTACTAAGTCTTGCACAAAGACTTTATTTCGAAAAATCTAAAATATTTCAATCTATAAATACAGGCTTATGAACATTCTTAAAAAACATAAATTTGTAATCAGTTACCGCACAGTTTTCAAAAATCATCCACACTAATTCGATACTCAATTTGCAAATAAGACACAAATGTACGTTTATCCTAATCCAACTTAGCAACATCCCAACTTCCCATAACAAAAAATCCATACCCCACACACCAAGAAAATAAACCCAGATAAGAAAGCGTATCCAGAGCAACAGCGCGGCAACCTCGCAGAAGTATCCTTATCAAGCTCGCAAGACGCCTTACCTATATACACACACTGCCACGACGCGTCTCAGCGTCTCTATATACCTCCCGAGGTGACTACGCGCCGCGTATACGGAAAAGCTCATTAGTCGACACGGCGCGGCGATGCATTACTCCGGCAAATGCAACGCGCAGCTCGGCTATAATAACCGAGAAGGGAGGCCGAGCGAAATTCGATACCTCGCCACGGGGATGGAGGATTCCGTCTTAATGGAGAGAAAGAAGGAAGCGAGGGAGGAAGGAGCTACACGCCGGCAGCGATGCAGCCCGGGAATACCGAGCTTTATTACGCGTGCCGACGTTTTTGCCCGGCAGGGTTAGGGAGAAAGTAAATTTTCGTACGTACGCCCCGAGGGTGGTAAGTCGTGCTAATTAAGTCGTAGCTGCGCTGGGCTCTTCTATTGACTTGTCGGATGTTTTTCGTTGGTGAGTTTGTGTTTTCTTGGGGAGGAGATACGTTGGTTCATTGGTAGTCCGAGAGCGATGAATTTTAATTAAACTTGAATGTTGCTGTTTAATATGGATGAAAGTATGAAAAATTTTCGAGCCGAGATGCGTTTATGTTTTACTTTTTTAAGAAAGTACGGAGTTGGATTAAAACAATTCAAGGAGAAAGCCGTTTTATTAATTTAGTAATGGTTGAGAGCATGAATACGTAATTGGCTTTTATTGACGTTGTTTTTAATGAAAAAATTAGTAATTGCTTTATTAACAAGTTCAGATATTATTTGCATAAATAGTATATTTCAGAATCGTTGTCATTATATTGCATTATTCGATTTATCGAACTGGTATTTCATAGATATATAATATAATAAATAATAATTTATTATTTCAATTTAATTCTCAAATATACGCGAATAATAGAAGCAATCATCAAAATATAATTCACTATTGATATTATTTTTAATAGTGATATACACGAATTATTAAATTTCTTACTTTAGATTGACGAATATTGCATAATATTAATAAATGAATAAAAAGTATTACTTTTTATTATTTTTTTTAATGGTTAGATCAAAATTATAGCTTCGTTTCTATTTCTTAAATATATTAGTGCATTTTACTGCATTAGAATATAATTCTGTAATAAATCAAGTGATTTCTCTGGTTTATAGTAGTGATATATTTTAAGATAATTTATGAACTATTATTCAATCGTGCATTATGCCCACAGATGTAATTTATTTACTGTTTTTTTAAATAAATCCTATAAGAAATTTAAATATTTTCAAATAGTTAGTTCTTAATCAAAAATAACTATGGAACTTTAATGTTGATATTAATAACGGGTATTCTGATGTTAGAAAAAGGTCCTATGAAGTTTCTATTTCTCAAATATTCAGCAGATCTAATTTTTATGCAGAAATAGTATTTAGTCTGATCGAATTCTGTAAAATTTGGTTGATATTTAAGACGACTAATTGATTATTTTGAAAAATATAAAATGAGACTCTAAATTTACAAATAAAATTTTGTCAGCCAAACGAATAGGAATAAATATTTATAATTTTTTCAAAATTTTATATAATTTAAGCCAATAACAATATCAATTAACCAATACATCCTCCGTAAAATAAACATTAAACAAATTCTCGTCAACGTCAACTTTCAAAGTAAAATACCGCCTACGCATGCAGTCCCACAAACACACCTTCTCGACCCAAATCCATTGACACTAATTTATTTATAAATCAAAAATTCTTCCACCAACTCAAGCTTCCAAACCCGATTAATATTAATACCCCAGCTTTGAATAATTCCTACCAATTCTTGCACCATCCTCGAACCACAACACCTCATTCACCAATAAATACATCACGTCAAAACACTCGTAAAACCAAGCTCGTTATACAATAACAATGCTCTCAAGTCTCTCCATTCCCAATCAGCTCTACAGCCGCATGGAAACGAGTGAAACATACACGTACACACGCCGACAGAAAGGCCGTATACTCATAGAGCCTCGGTCGGATCGATACCTTTATGGGTTCGGCATAGCGCGATGATTTTGTATATTATTCGCGCGCACCCTGACCCAGTTGGCATCCGCGATTTCTCGCGGCGCCAAGGAAAAGACTGGCTATTGACTCCGATGAGAGCGGGCTTTTGTGCGGATGTTGGGTCTGGGTGTTTGGGTTGCGGATAAAGTTTGGCGAGGCGATGATTGGACGATGGTTTTGAAGATCTGTTTGGCTGATGTGATGTTTTGGTGAGCTTGCGGCGAGTAGTGTACGATTTTTTGAAATGATGCGGGATGGTTTTGAGGATGGTGGTGGTGATTTTGTGGGGTTGAAGATGTTGGGTTTGAGTTAAACGTTGAAAAATGCGTATTGATTATTGTTGCTATATTTTAGTTTGAGGTATCGCATTATTATCGTTTTCATATTGATTTTAGTATAATTATTGTAAACTGCGTAATGAAAATGCTAAATAAGATTATTTGTGTAACATTAAGACATTTTTTTTTAGATTTTATGTACGTGAGATTAGATTTGATCTAGTCATAACCTGAATGATGTAATATGTAAATTTGAATATTAAGGGCTAGAATACTACATTTTAGTTTTCGATTCCAGGTTTCAACTTGGGTAGTGGAGTTATAATGTTAATTGCTTCGAGTGCTTAAAGAAATTAAATGTTACTTTAACTGATACTATTCATAGTTCAATTTAACTTTTATACAGAACTTGTGAAATATTCATCAAGTTAATTATCTAAAATTAATTTCATCGCGGATAATAATAAATTATATTAAGTCTTAATTGTGAAATCTTATTAGTATTAAAATACTGATCAATAAATAAAATAATATAACTTAGAGTTGGAAAAAATAGTCGTTTGTCGTCTTACGCAACTCGGGACGTATCTACTGATTTGCGCATAGCTTTACTAGAAATTCAAAATTTTTATATACTTTGCCTAATATTGTTCACTTATAATAGAGTATATTTGTTATATTAGTAAAACTATATAAAAATTTTGGAGATCTAGTAAAGTTATGCGTAAATCAGTAGATACATCCCAAGTTATGTAAGACAACACGCGACTATATTTTTTCACTGTAAATACAAACTTTACAATATTAAATAATATATGCAAATAATATAAATAGATTGATTACATTTCTTTTATTTTTTGTTCATACATTTTATTTATGTATGCCTATGCATACTAAGAAGAGTATATGGATAATTAATGCAGTACAATGCTCATGAAAAATTTATATTAATTAATAATTCATTCTTGTTTAATTCCAACTATATACAATGTAAAAACTACATTAAAAACGAAATAAATACTACAAATCTATTGTGAAATATAATATATAATTTTGAAAAATTTAAATTAAATAAGCTCATTTAAACAGTATTCTTGACGGAACTGTAAATCGTATTTTTCTTTCATAAAAGAGTTTTTCGCAATATTCGCCGAAAAATTCACAAAAGGATACAAAGTCAAACACAATAGTTCTCGTTTCAGTAAAAAGAAATCTCATGCAAAGGTTATGCCCAAGTTGCAATATGATTTTTCTCTCGCGCCCGGTTCACTCCAGCAATCTACATGCTTTTTTCCATATTTTTTTTTTTAATATTCCGGTGAAGTTTCGAAGCACGAAGTTGTTCAAAAAACCAATTTTAAAAACTCATATAGTGCGACTATAAATATTTTGAATATTTATGATTTTCAATTATTACAAAAAATGTCTCTTAGAATACCAAATCTTACCACGTTTCAAAATAAAACAAAAATTTTGTTCAAGTAAATTCAAGTAAATTTTATCAATTACGCAAACATAAATAGATCTCACAAACAATCTTTAAAACCATCCACCAAAATCGCATCACTCCCAAAGCACCACAGCTTTGCCACTCTTCAGAAGATCCTCCCAACCCCGTAAATTCCTCGCGCTCTCCCAAAACCTCAACTCCAATCGCAAGAACTCCCAGGACAAGCGCGACAAGCCCGCCGGCGAGCTTGCGAAAGCTCGCAAGCACAAAAACACGCAGCCAATAACCCGAATCGAAGCACGCGCGCCATAATCGAAACCTGTGCTTGAGCTTTCCGGTCACGTGCCCGCGACACGAGCTTTCGCGCGCATCCCTGTAGCTATATACACGTCACCGAGCTTGCAAGCGCGTCGAGCCGAATTATATACGTACACGCCCCGCTGGCTCATTAGCGACTGTAAAGGAGGAAGGCCGAAATCGACGTGTCATTTACAGTTGGCTTTGAGGTTGCCTATTGTTCTCCGGCCGAAAGGCTGTCTTCGGTTCTGCGGCTCCGTTGTCTCGTGGATGAATGGAGCTTACGCAACTGCCTTCGTCGCAATTCCATCGTCATTGGAATTTTTTTAAAGCGTTCTCTGGAGCAGAGAGAGATTCGATTGTTTTCGGAGGGGGAGGGGCTGCGCCAGAAACGTCAAAGCCACTTTTCGATCGGCGCTTTCATCGGACGAATTCTCGGGGCGAGCGAAAATATTCACGTGTGTTAAGCTAACTGAGCCGCTGAAGCTCCGAACCAGCGTTGTCCATTTGCCGCGGGGATAATCTGCCGGCGGATCATTCAATTATTGCCCGCGTGATAAATGGGATGTGCTCGGTTTTGCGATTCGACGCTTCCCGTTCGCTTTTCAAAAGGACTCTTTATTAATGCGCAAGCTCGCGTGAAATTGCATTAAAGGATTGTCCGGTTGGAAAAAAGCTTGATTTGCCTCGCGATTGAGCGGTGTAGGTTCTGTTTATACTCGATTGTTTTTTTTAATTTCGTTGCGGTGTGGTTCGAAATTCAATAATAATTAGTAATAAACAATTTTTGATCTTGATTGAATAGTGTTATTAAAAATCAAAACCAATAAACCAACGGTATATTTAGACCTGCCAGATGTCTCAGCCCTCACGTCGCGCCTGACTAATCCAAAAAGCAATCTCGGACACCGTAAACCCGTTACTTAACCCGCGCGTTTAGCTAAGGCGCGCCATAAAAAAGAAATCAATTCCCTCTCGCCCGGCCGGCATTAAACTTTAAAATCCAATTAAAATTTATCGTCACTCTCTTTAAAAAGCAACTCGCTGCGCAAAAGGGGAAGGAGTAAAAGCCCCCTTTTTTTTCTAAGCAGGAGAGCGGACGGGTCATTTAACCGAATTCACAGCGGGCGAGCCATTGACTTTGAAAAAGGGCGCCTTGACACACTTGCCAGCCATTTGGGACGAATCCAACGCGAGCTTTTGGCGTGTGTACGGCTGTGCCACGCCCGAGCGTCTTCGATCTATCCAGCTTGCGCTCTCTGCTCTCGGCCAGAGCTAATTAAATTTCGCTCTCCCGCTTTCGGCTCTAATCTCTGTCTGTTTATCCCGCGCTCGGCTCGTGCGCGCGATTTATTTACTTGGGCGGTTCTTTTTTCGGATGAGAGAGACGAGGAGCGCTCGAGTTATTGTTTGCTTTGTCGGAGAATGGCCGAGGAAGTTTCTGTTTTCTTTTTTTTTTTTACTGGATATCTGGGAGTTTTTGCGGGGGTTTGAAGGAGGGTGCGTGTTTTTGGAGGCTGCTGAGGGTTTTGTTGGGTTGTTTAGTTTTATTGTTTATGGTTTTGTGAGCAAATATTTTTGATGAGCGTGGTGGGTGGGAAATCTGTAGAGTTTTATAACTTTTAAAGTGAAAAATACGTTTTTTTTTTCTTTAAAGGTTGTTAAATTTTTGTATTTAAATACAATAATTTATATTTCTAAAATCTTAAGGATTTTATAGCTCTTCCTACACCGTTGTGTAAAGTTTTCATTACTGAACTATACAAAGGTATATATGTCGTTTAAATTTATAAAGTATATATTTTCTATTTTACGCAATATTTGTTTCTAGATCTTATCATACAAAATACAAAAATTTTAATTCTTTATTTGAAAACGAATTATTTATTGTCTTTCTTTAGACGCAATCTTTAAATTTGATAAAATCATGAAAAATCTAAATGCATTCAGTAAAACAACAGTTTTCTTTATTCTGAAAAATAGTTGTAAAAAGATAGATAGAGATAATGAACGTCTTCTAATCGAAAACTAATGATAAACCATTTCACTTACTTCTCTCAACCTTATCTCTTTTCTGTTCCATTATTCAAGTTTTTCTTACTACAAAACTCACGGAAATTGAAAAATCGATATTGAAACCTACTAACAGTAGTTAAAGTCAAGTTAAGTCTGATTCAATGAGAAAGATTGAAAAAAGTGTTTGGAAACGAAAAACAATTTTTTTTTATCCTGACTTTATTATTTTTTGATTGGATGTATTAAAAAGTTCGAATATAACACAGGCATAATAATACAAAACTTATTCCTGCAGTAATTATTTAGATGTTACAAAAATTAGCTTTAAATTTTGAGATTTTTTGTAATTTTCTAGATTTAGATTGCGAAATTTAACTAAAGATGCCAACTCTTTCTTTAGCACAACTTCACAATAACAAAAACGTCTCTCAAAAACCATTCACCCCTTTCTAACCGTTCTCCCCTATTCTTTCGCAACAACCCCGCAATTCCCACCTTCCCAATCACCCCTCACCTAATCAACCCCATATTACCCATCAAAGACAGACTAATTCCCTTTCAAATCCAGATCTGTAAACAGACAACTCCTCGATGCCCCAATAACCAGTCACCGACACCCTCCCCAACTACACCGCTTTAAGCCTCTCCACATAACCATATCCCCCCACTCATCCCCATCTCCTCTAAGCGCAAACCGCTTGTTAGCTCGCGCTCACGGTTATGGCGTCCGAAGTCTGGAGGGGGGGGGGGCATATACACAGAGAAACGAGCGAAGACGCGCAACCGCGATCGTTAATTTCAAGAGGTAGACGCTAGAGCGAGAAAGCTAGAGAGAGGCAGGCCTCTTCAAAGGCGATTGCTCCCTTGATTCGCTTTCTATATCGGCTTGATTGGCCGAGTTACTAGTCGGAGCCAGAGGGATGCCAGCCGGGGAATTAGGTCGCGCCGGAATCGACCTTCGGATCGTTCTTTATTCATTTCAATTTGCCTGCGAGCCCGATAATAGTCGGTCTACCGCCGAGGCCGCTGGATGATAAGGAAGATCGTTAGCGCGGGAAAAAGTGCATTTTTTACCCGAGAGCGGTCCATTCGCTGGAAATTGGAGGGCTTTTTTTTTTTATTTCAGCCGGCGCGAGACAAACAAAGATTAATGTAGCAGCGCCGGAGCGCAGAGGCTGGACGAAGGAAAATTCAGTGATTGATGGGACGCGAGTCATAAAATGTTTGCGCGACGAGCGGCGACGGCTGTATTGACGCTGAAAAACAAGCCGCGCGCGCTCGGCTCTTTTTTTCCTTATTTTCAGAGAGCGTGAAAATAGTTTTAATTACTTTATCTTTATAAATAGACTCGTGAATAAAATAACGCGTTTGAAAAAAGAATTTTATAACGCGGTGAGAGGAATTATTTAATTAACGCGAATTGTAATACGAAGGCGCGAAAGTAGAGCGCTCATTCGCAGGCGTTACATAAGTCGTCGTAACGCGACGTCAAGGAAATGAATTGTGAGCGCGTCAGTAGATTTAAGGAAATTAACTGCGCGGATTAAACGGGATTTTAATAATGTCCAGACTGACGCTTGTCTCGCTCCTGTAGCGCATTTGGCGGGATTAATGGCGAAGCGCGTGGGCAGTTATTTGCGAAAATTTGTTTGCTCGTTTTTAGTAGTCCAGGAATTGACGGGGATAATGCCGGGGCGAATTTCTGATAATTTTTTTGGTTTTTAATGAGGTTTTGGCGAAGATAATACAGTTCGCTTTATGGATTTCCAATAATCTGTGGATGTTTAACGGTTAAATATATATGGATATTTTCTCTTATTCGTTAATTCATAAATGGAATGCAAGCTTTAGTTCTCTTGACATTATTTTACTCGCGGATAATCAGAAGTATTAAGTTTGCGGAGTGGCGGCGTATTCCTCTGAAAAAGTTTTGATTATTAAATGAGATTTCAATTACGATAATGGCTACGATATGTTCCAGTAATATCATCTTAATTATTGATCTGCTGATATCGCTTCACGTAATACTTTCAAGACTTTCAATATTTACATCTAAAAATTTTCAAAGAAATATTTTATTTAATGAATACATTCGGTCAGAGTTAAAAAAAAATGAAAAATGTAAAAACTAATAGCTTCCTCTGAATACTCTTAGTGAATAGAACCTTCTTCTTGTCCAAACAATCAGTTCTGCTCTCCCGGATCTTCACTCAAAGCGAATTGCATGTAATTAATTCCAGATGCATATAACAGCGCTGCGCGGTGCTTCGAAAATTTCCACTCTCTAGCTCATCATTAATGACCATCACGCATCATCTTCTTCATTAAGGGTTTCCAGTATTGTTCACTGACCTGAATCCACTTCATTTACATAAATTAATACTGCATATAGATCAGCAAGCATCATCCCCTATAATAGGAGATAACAAAGGTGTCCAAATTGACAAGATTTTGTCAATCTTGACGCCTCTCAAATTAATATTTAGAGGATTGCGATTGTTATGTACTTATGATGAATTTGATACATTTTTATAAATTTTAATGGAAATTAATAATAAAGAAGGACTCGATAAAAAGGTATATCCTTACTCGGCTGGAAATTAAGATGTCAGAACCCTCCGTTTTTGCCACTTTTTTACATCGTCCTCATATCGTCAGCAGAACTACGCACGTAATTCGATTTATGCTTACGAGCTTTGACGTTCATTCTCATGTTTATGTTTCGCATGACAGTATTAGTAATTATTTCGAAATTCAAGAGAAACTAAAATCGCTCGTAACTGGACATTAAATCAAAAGTTACCTGAATTCGAAGTACAGTTTGGTTTGTTTCAGAACACGATGTTCTTTACTTTATGTACCTTCGGTTCAGGGGCACTTTGCTTTAGCCCGGGTCAAGCTGTGTAGAATTTATTAAGTAAGAAGTAAAACACACAAACCTAAATTGTCAGGGCAGTTTCCAACTTAATATGTGGAATAATCCAAATATTGGCATAACCACCGTGTGCTATCGCGCTGGATATTGAGGTAGCTTGTATAGACATGGTGTGTCGTTATATATTAAGTAATTTGTAGTTATTAAACATAAACATTAATTTTAACTTAAGAATTATTCAATGCAAAAAATTTTATAACCAGCATAAAGCGCACATTTATACCCAGAAAATCTTAGACCGCCAAATATAAAAAGAAATACTTTTTATAACGCAATTTACAAGCGATTAGCATTTTATAACTTCTCAAGCCAGGCTCGTAAAAAAATAAGCCCTTCCAGCTCTCTGCATAAAACAAGCCACCTTCCTTGCCATTTCCCAAACTACTTAAAATGAAAATTGTAAATTCTGGCGAACGGCGTTACAGCTTGACTTTCGCTGGAAATTAAACGTTACATGAATTCACCCGAGCTTGACAATTTTAACCGTCACCTTCGCGCCTGTCTCCCGAATTCAATTAAGACTTTCCTTTATCTTGCGCGCCGCGCGCGTCACGCTAAATAAGTGACCGGCGAGAGTGGAGCTCGGCGCTGAACTACCTGGCCGAGAGCGGGCCTTAATCTCGGGGATTGTTGCCGGGGCGACTTGGCCGTCCTGTGTACACGAGGGATGAGGTTAAATCTGTCAAACGAGATCATGAGGCAGTCTGCATTTTGCCGCGTGTCGGCAGTGGACGGACCGCTGCGAGGAGGACGATGAATCATGGATTAGGTTAATGAAAATGCGAACGTTAGCTGCGTGAGCGATTAGTTTGGAGGAAATGTTGGGAGATTGTTAGGGGGTTTAGGTGTGGGTGTGTGATGAATGGTTTTAGATTTTTTAATTTATGTGCACTAAAAGATGTTTTTTATGTTTGGAATTTATAAAAAATGAAGTAAATGTATCCGTGATGGACACTGGTGGAAAATAGATCATATTACGGGTAAAAGTTTTGGTCAACGTTTGTTAATATGACTTATATAAAAATTTTCAAAATACTTTGAATATAATTTCTATAAGTAAAAGTCGTTACATTATCAGTTGATCAGAAATTCCACCCAGAATATAGTCAGTTTTTTACAAAGGCCCGAGTAAAAAAAGACTTGAGTACAGTTTGCAAAAATCTATATGAAGTCTGTCTTATAAAATCTTGTGGTAGTGTGGAAAAAAGTATGGCTATGGCGACTATACTCCAGACTTTTAAAATTTCCCAAATTCATTCTCGCAAATCTGGGTCATTCAATATTTGGAATTAATATAGCAGATCAAAGTAAATACTATTGAAAAAGAATGAAATTTAAGTTAATCATATAATATTTTATAAAACTTTCATCAAATTTGTTTTTAATTAGAAGAAAAAATCCAGCTAAACCGGAC
>UELX01006299.1:0-11248 GCA_900480035.1 Eupelmus urozonus | reverse complement strand
ATACTGTTACGTGTCTGAAAAATTATGCAGAGAAAGAATTTTGTCTTACGAGTGCAATATATTCTATTATATAAGATTATAAATTTGAGATATACCTAAAAAGAGTTAAATAATTAAAACCTTGGTGTTCTATATCTTTAAAACAAAAGCCCATTGGACAAAACGGCAAAACACGTGTATTTTTTTTTCTTTCTCAGGGTTCCCTGTATCTAGAATCTTCCTTTTTTTTAATCGCTTTAGTTTTTTGCCCTCTACACGATGGTACAGGTTACGTACGTTCAAATATCGGGGCAGTTTTCTTATGTAACCGTGGGCATCCTCCTTTTATACATTTGGAGTAATATTCGTTTAGTCGGGTATACAAAACAACTTCAAATTATGAAAACATAATAAAATATAGAATATCATGTACAAAATATATAATAAAATATCTAATAATAAAGTAAAAAATCATATGAAAACATTGAATATAAATCGTTAATTATATATTAGATTGTTCTCTTATATGAACATAAAACTAAAAAAAAATTTCACTAACAATTTAAGGAGTTTTTATATATTTTAATAACAGCTATAACGGAAGTTCAAAGAGATTAAAAAATGATCATTTTCACCTTTTTTATGAGGGATCATTTTTTATATTAATATCCTACCTTAAAAAAAGTAAACATTTAATTTGATTGAAAAATTTAATTTGATATTTATTTTGATTTTTAATCTAGTTTAACATTTTATATTTACTTTGTTTTCAAATAAAATCACGAGATAGTCAATACAGTATCAAATCTAACTTTATCTGATCCTCAATCTGCTACTAGACCTAACGACGTTTCCCACTGGAACGTACCCTGTAATTAAAGTACTTTATGCATCTGAATTGTAAATAATTACTTGTTATTGTTAAACCCCTTTATAAGTTGATATTTATACAAGTATATACTAAAATTTAATTTGACGAAGATTAAAATTAATATGTACATACTATAAATAACGGGTCTGTACATTAATGTACAGGATTAGTAAGAATACTGCATTATATTATATGTAATTTATGTAAGATATAAAAATCTTTTACAATATTTATTGATTTTATGAATGATCTAATCTCCCTCGGTAAGGGTCTATCAATAATAAATATATATTTATTCCACACCCAACCGAAAAGACCAACTTTTGCCCCGTAAACACGGGGCAAAAGTAGCATATTTTACCCTAAAATTGGATTTGCGGGAAAAATGGCTCTATTACACATACTTATATACGAGAACGCATACAAGACCAACAGCGCCCTCTAGCAGATGTTTTAGTTTATCATCGCACGCCTTAATTTGAATAGATCATCTTGACGACCAATGTCAGTGCTGTAAACGCAGTTAATATTCCGATTTTTAAATTTAGAGCACAGTTTCAAGTAAGTGTGTAAAGTACACACTTTTCACGTCAAAACCATGCACAAAAAGTCGTGTTTAGCGAATATAATTTTTAAAAATATAGCTCGAAGCGCAATGATTGGTTCTCGATTTAGGTAGTTAGTACTTCCCTCATTTTGCCCGGACAGCAGACTGCTGTCATTGCGAGAATAAATTTTTTTGAATTATTTTCTAAAGTTTATTATATTTTATTATGTTTTGTAGACGATATATCATTGTTTGATACTTCTATTATAGAAAATATATAAAAAATAGTTTAACGTTTGTATGTACCCATATGAAGGTATCTATAGATAGATTACATTGGCCACGAAGGGAAATGTTTGTTCCTTTCTCTGAAGAAAGCATTATGAACCACAAATTTTTTTGTGTTTGAGAGCTTAACGCTGTCCAATCGCTTGAGTAAATTGCATCTACTATAGCTTTACTCTATAAAAATAAAAATATATATAATATACGCATAAACTTTGCATTATTTTTTCAATAATTCTGCACCTTTAATTGTAGCTCGTTTCCAAACCAACAATACATAAAGACTTGACATAACATGGTGGAAACGTATGAAACAAGGGACCAAAATTCAAAACCAAGTATAGATTTCTATCAAAAATTATATTTATTAGTTAAAGTGTGTGCAGTTGAATTCAGTATGAATACAGTATAATATTATGTTTGCTTTATAGATCTATATGACATTATTTGCTTACCTGTGACATTTGGAAAATGCTAGTACATAAAGTGAGTAAACTAGAAAAGAAAAATGGTACAATTACTGGAATGTAAAAACGTTGAATTCTTGATACAATATTTTGTATCAACAGATGATGCTCAATACAAATCTTAATCGGCTTTGTGGAATATGCCACTCTGTGAGCAATAATTTCAAACTGCCCAGTAGCCTTGATGATAAAACCATACATCATTGTATCTAAGGAGACATCCAACAAAATTCCATAAACTCCGGAAAAAAATTGCATTGCATAAGTTACCCAAAAGGTTTCTACGCTATTAATTTCGTACGGTTGATAAGATATAAATGGCAATTTGCTTTGATTGCTGTCAGCTGTGAGTAATGGTGTGAGCATGAGTACGCAGCCAGATGATTCGGATAAACACAATATAAATAAAAAAATCATTGCTGCCGTCTTCGAGTATTCTTTAATTATATTCTCTTCCTCTTTAGACACTGGTTGACAAACTGGAGTGCGAAACTTACTGAGAAGATTAATCATTTCATGGCGACGAGATAAGAAATTGAAAATTTTCCAGCTGAGAGAAACAAAATTCATTGTAAGGAAAAGAACATTTGTAACTTCATCTACTGTTCCTTGCATTGTGGCTAACTGCACAACTTGACTTAAGGTAAACTGAATGATCAGAAACAGTACTAACACAGTGTAAATTATTTTTAATATAAGAAAACGACTGCTGTCGTACCAAATACCACCAACTTTACAAGCGGCAAAATTATAAGGTAGAATGTCCATTGCTAATACTTCAATCGATACGATTGTAATATAATTTTTATTTATTTGAATTCTTGCATCGAATTAAATATTTTAGTATATTTATTAACTTTAAATACAAGATAAATATACACACATAACATTTAGTCTGCAATATTGAGGAGTTGATTACACGTTGTGTATTGTGTATTTTTGTTCTGCTACTATATGACGTCTTTAGCTTATTTCAACATTATCTATGTATAACAGCTACTTCTGACTATGATATTTCGATATTTCATGCCAAACGTCATAGGGCGATTATCTAAAATAACATGCATTAAGCTATAGTTATAATAATCGAATATAATTCAACTAATTTTCCACTGAATTGTCGAATATTACGACTAGATGCATTACTAAAATTAGAAGATAATAAAAAAATAGAGTGTTCTGAGGCAGTAATTCGCGAATATATGAAAAACCTTGTCTAGTGCATCGCTGACTCTGCAATAGAATGCGTGTTTCTGGATCTAAATAATGTGATGTTAATTTATGCGTTATGTAGTTTTATTTATTTCGCTTGTACAATAAGTCACTTGCAGCTTATAATATTCTACTTTATTCTTAAGGTGAGTAAAATATACTGTTTTATTTATTCTTATTATTTGTTTGTTATAAAGTAGAAAATTATTAGCTATAAAATAAGGGCAAAACTGCACTATAAAACAGAATAGCTGATTGCTGAATGTAATTGCAATATATGCTAGTATTTTATGACTTCAATGGATGTTCCTTGACTTTAATGAGGGTTTTCTTCAAGCACGATATTGATCGTTGTTAACTTACGTAGTTTATTCAGCCATTTCTGTAAATATTACCGGTTGTCTTAAATACTGACTATTAAAATAATTAGATGTTGATCGTTTAAATTTTAAAGAAGCTGAAATTTTTATATCTTTGTAATCCTTGTATCTTTCTAGGAGATCACTTTATACGAGCTAGATATTCATTGCGCCTGAGAGTAAATAAATTAATAAATATTCTAACTGAATGATTTCTTGAAATGTAATTACAGTAGATATTTTTTATGTTGAAAGGACATACAGAAATATACAAAAGGGATAATAATTTTTAGCAATACTAAACAATATCTAATTTGATAAAACGCGAAATTTAGTGACATACGACTATATTAAAACAATAAATAATTGTTTTCAAGAAAAGTTGTGATATTTTAAAATGCATGGTGGTATCTTGAAATATGATATATATATTTACTATGATATGTATGATATGTATATTTACAAATAGGAAATAGATTTGAATTTTTATAATAAAAAATTATTCTGTAATTATCAGTACATAAAGAAGTCCAGTATCAATAAAAGAACAGTTGTAGTTAGCGGGGTGAGTGCTGTATTAGTTACAGTGTCGTTTTCAATGGAGAACGTCAGTAGCTGAAACTATAGATGGAACATAATTAGTTTAAGTAATGCTAGATTTACTGCTGTACTGACTCTTAAATCGTTACGTGTTCCAGTAGAAATTCGCCGAGTGTTGATTTTAAACACGTTATCTAGTATAATAAAATAGCAATAAAAACTATAAGTCATACTGTTTAATATTGTTTATTTAAAATAAAGGATGTTTCGGCTATACTATTGGTAGCCATTTTCGAGTATATTCTTTATCTTTACAGTATAGCTTATTTTTATAATTATTCATACAATATATATTAGTACTTTTAAATTTATTTATATTGCTATAAGAAATAAATAAATTTAATTCTAATTTAAATGGTTATTTATTATTTCATAGGTTGATTATCTGAACATTGACGCTAAAATTGAGGAGTTATCAAATGACCACTCTGTCTCAAAAATAGTTTACAACTTTATAACGTTAATGTTTATCAAGTTTTTAAATCATCATTAGTACGGATACATATTGCTGTTGAGAACTTATTTCTTTTACAAACTTGACTGTAAAAGAATACTAAGAAAACTCAGAAAAGTTTCTAACACTTCAAACCGATATATATCTTAATTCCATGGCATTCTCTGCATTTTTTTCAAACATTGGTCTTCCGTGAATGAACGTTAATGATCGTGGCTACTCTCCATGGCTGTTTTCTTTCTTTGCATACGAAAAACTTCAAACCAAAAAAAGGATGATCTGTCAGCATGAGATGACAAATTGCTTCGTACATTAAGTATGCGTACTTTTTCATTTTCTTAAGGTTGTCAAATAATCATAATTAGGTTGTAATTTGCTTTTTTGTATTGAAACTTGTTTTTATGATTTTTAAAAGTGAGCTGTTCAATATAATTTAATTTTAACCGTATTAAAAAATATTGTACATTTACAAAACTATATTAAATATTTAAAAAAGACTTTGTTACTTTCTTATTTGTTACTCACCCATTTGTTAAAATTAAAGAATGAGAAAGAAGTATAGATTATTGTTCTTCACAATTTAATAATTAAATTTTTAAACATTTTATCATATAATATTACTTCAAATCTGCGTTAGTCAAAGAATTAAAAATCCAGTATCAAATAACAACGTTAGCTCTAATTAAAATCGCATTTTCCTTCTGGATTAAACGATCAATCTCGTTCTCGAAATCTCCCATCACAAAAGCCAAAGGAACTGCCTTCCTGCCGGAATCCAATTATTTCCTCTCTTTTTCTTACCCGAAAAAAAGCACAGCGCGACCTCGTGTATATACGAACTCGTCGCCAGATCGCATTTCCCTATACACACCTTACAAACCTCGGCTCGGCTGGCCAAAGGCTTCAGCGGTGCGAAAGAAAACGACGGCAAAGCACAAAAACCCTTTAATTAAAAAAGAGGGTTCGCGCGCGCTGCAAAAAGGGTGGCGATACAGGAAAGGGGAGATTTCCTTCTAGTCGAGGCGAGCTCGTAAAGGCGTGTAATCGTTTTGCACCGGCGATCGCTTTCCGTGGTCGATTCGCGCTTTTTCCTTAGCTATGTACCGATTTGCGCGTCTTGATTGGGTTTGCCGCTGTTGTTTCGATTGCTGTTAAGAAAATTACAGTGGATGTGTATAATTGAGTGTGGTATCGTGTAATGGGATAGTTTTGGTTTGTGAGTTTTTTTTAGTGACCGAATATTCTGTAATAGTAGGAGTTATTTTAGTATCTGTTTGAAATGAAATTGTGGATACTTTGTTTAAGAATTTTTAAAAGTATAATATTATCTAAGGAAAGTACATTATGCAAAAAAAATTAGATCAAAGATTTTTTCTAAAGATGAATTCACTATCTAAGCGAAGCGAGAGTAATCACTTGAGCAAAAACTCATTTCCTTCTCTCATGTTGCATATAGATTTTCTCATTCTCAACTTCACTTAAAAAGAAACTCATATTTTTCTTTTAATTTAAAAGAAAAGGTTAAAGTTGAAAAAAAGATAAAAAATACTAGAGAATTTATTATATGAATTTTAAATAGATTTTATAATTCGATGAATATCTCTATCGATTTCTGATTTAAATATACATTGCAATAATGTTTACACACAGCAAACTATTTATTTACAAAAAAATATCCATTACAAGCGTCCATTTCTTACTTTGAATCAACAGCTGCGGTGCATCCATAATTTTCATTTCTCCCGGTCGTCAAACGACGAACTGCCTTAGACACTTTTTCCGTTTTCTCCTCTCAGCGCTTGCCCTCCGATTAAATCGGCGCTTCTTTTCCTCGATAGTTATTTGCAAAGGGCCATAAATAAGCCCGATCCTAAGTGCGATATAGACAGGAATATATCAACGTCGCGGCGCGTTGGTCTCCGCTTTAAATGCAAATGGCCTTCCCAGAGTAGCGCGAAGTCTTTTGCCCTATTGCCTGCGAGCGAGTTAGCGAGCTGCAGTTGAGATTTTTCCGATTAGAGTGCGAGCATCGCAATGGGCTCAAGTGATAAAGAACGAGTTTAGCCAGCCCTAGGTGTGTGTGTATATAACTTTTCCCAGAGTGTCTCTCTATTGTCTCTTGGCAATTCCTCACTTCGTGGTAGTTTAATAGTCGATGGAGACGCCAGCGTTAGATTCTACGGTGTGTTTCGATAGACGTTATTTATGCGTTGCGGATGCGGATCTCTTGATTGATTAACAAAATGAATTGTGTTTGGGGAACCGAACTAGAGTGAAGATTTAATGCTTCATAAATATGTAATATTTTAGTTAATGCACTTTTTACGATTAATACGTATTTTTTAAATTGGAGTTATATTTCTACAGACTTGTAAGTTGATATTATTTAAAAAACGGTAATATTTTTTAAATTGGTACATAATTCCTAATATCTTCAAAATCAAATAAACTTTAATTATCACAATAACACACCATCGCTTGCGGTCGTATACGCACACATCGAAACTTTAATCGATTTAAGAACTCGGCCAGCAAGTTCATTTAAAACCTCAGCAAAACTTTTCGGCCTCGAACAACAAAGCGAAGAAAGTCGCATTGCTCTTCCATCAGTCGCCAGCCGTGTATATACATATATACAGAGCTGCCTCGAGCGCGCTGATTGCTCCTCGTCCGCTATCCAGCTGACTTGGAGAATTACGGCAATGAATCAAGGTGAGAGGTGAAGCTGACCCCGAAGGCTGCGCTTGCCTGGTGCGATTCACCTCAAGCCTGCAACTCAAGAAAATTTTTCGATTTCGCGTTCCGAAAAACGAGGATATTTTAAAGGTGAAATTTTTCAAAGTTTCTAAATCGCAAGTATTGCGAACTGTAGAAAGCTTTTGATTTATTGCCGTTTGAATTAAAAATCATGTCGAACATTAAACGCTGCAATATTCGTGCAAATTTTAAACTTGAATTATTTGAGGTTTTTAAAACTTTATTTATAATCAGCGATTTTTAATGGTGCATAGGTATATTTCAAGATATTTTTAAGTTTTCCTTTAATCCAGATCTATAGCAACTTCTGAATTCTTTTTCTTAACTTCTTGAAAACAACTTTTAAACTTTTTAGTTTTGAAACCAAAAATTAATTCGAAATTTAAAAAATAAGTAAGTATGCAGTAGAAATAAGTGGGAATGCAAGTGACAGATTTTACTGGATAAAAATCTGTACAGCTTAAGAAATAATTCCAGGCGTTATTGAAAATAAGATCGTGGAAGTTGATAGTAATGCATCAATCCTCAGCTTATTCGAATTCAGATAACAAGTATAGAAGTTTAAAATATTAAGTTCTGCTTCGAAAAACCAAATAAATAGAATAAATTTAATCGCATAAATATATATTTTTAACAAAAAATCGAATTTTGATAAGGCAAACAAACAGGGCTCATCACATTTTTTCAAGAAATAGGACAGTTTATATCATTGATTAATCATAGGCAAAGAGTCGGCCATGGGGTACGCCAATATATTTGCTTTCCAGTCCTTTAAGGTTAAAAACTTATATGACCTTCATATGACCTTCATCAAAGTCAAGGTCATATTTGAACGTAACATTTTATGCTTTTTTTATTTTTGTTCAAAAAAAACATATGAAGTCCCATTTAAAAAAATTTCTTTGATCATGAAATTAATCTTTGAAGTCATGATTAAGCTCATGGACTAGGTCACTATTGATAAGCAAGAAAAAATCTTAAATTTGTTGTTTTGCAATACACGTTACCGAAAAATATTGGTAGTGTCAATAAGCTTTTTCATATCAACGTTTTTCAGAATTCATCACTTTTATAAAGTGTATTTCATTTTTTTGATAAACGTGCTATGTCTGCTTCTAATCAATGTAAATTTAATGAATAATATTATTTTAATTTATAAGTTTTTTTTGTTCAATGTACAGTTTTTAGGTTCTCGTGAAGATTATCGAAATATCTTTTTATGATCTTTTTTTATCCTTTAAAGACAAAAAAGAGACACAGTTAGTTATAAAAGAGTGAGAAAATGCGAAAGCTAGAAGAGTGATTCAGAAAATTAAATCTTATTACGATGTACACTTATACCATTAAAACATTTTTTTAAGTTCAGAAATATAATGCTTACATCATTATATATCAATGATTCTATTACCGTGAAGAGCTTTCAATTTCTTCTTTATAGTCTTATTTAGCTTACAGGAAGTAAAGTTAGAACTCCCATTAAAACCGTTTTATTTTTTAACAGTTTTACAAGAAAAAGTAAGCAAGAAAACCTGTCAATGTACATTGAAAACTTACTTAATACCAGTAAGTGCTTATGCTAGCCAAATATTTTGATTTGAATAAAGCTTTAATAAAAAAAAGCAGTAAGATATAAACCGCAGTTGTGACTGAGTATAAAAAAGGGAATAGTATAAGAACAATTATTATGAACAAAATATGTCATTTTTTTTTAAATGAAATAAAAACGATTAACGAAAAAATAGTAAAAAGCATATGTTACTACTTTATTTATAAAAACAAAACGCAACAAAATACGACAAAAAAAAATTTTGAAGCTTATTCTATAATCAATTTTCTTCCAAACTAAGTAATAAATGATAATTAATTTTTGCATCGATTAATAACGTGCTGTTTCAAGTTTTTATAAATTATAGAATTTTCATTACTATGCATGTCTCCAAACAAGATTTCAAATCCACGTTCAACATAGCTCCTACACCTCTCTTACTCCGTATCGTTATCCAGTCCTTCCGTGTGTCATTTTCCCCTTAGATTTCCTTCATCTTCGCGCTTCAAGTTTCAACCACTGCCTACTTTAGCTCAGACCTTTCTCTTCCTTCTGCCTTCTTCTTCCAGCTGCAGTGGTAGCTTGCGCTGTAAAGATTGATGCGGCGTCTCTTTAACTTTAGATTATGCTCTCCGCGCGCGCGCGCGCACTGGGACAGTGAGAAGTTGGTGTTGGGAGATAGTTGGACCGCGAAAGTTTCCATCGTCGAACTTTCGAATTATCTGAATTTCGAGAACTCTCTCCCCGTCTCTCCAGCCGACAACCAAGTTCAGGATAACTCTCGATGCCGATGGAGAAAGAGGGGGGAGAGTGAGAGACAGAACGGAGGGGAGGGGGGGGGAATGAGGGAGGAAGCATTTTCGCGACTTGCTGCGATATTACTTTTGCCCAGTATCACCTACGCGGTGCAATGCCGAGCGGATACGCCGAAAGTATCGCTGAGATTCGGCGGTGGAGGTACTGAAGTAGCGATTGTTTCCTGGTACGTGGCTGGAATGCAGACGAGTTTCGAGAAGGAGGGAGGCTGGATGCGGAACTAGGGAATGTTTGTAAATATTTAAAAGAGAAACTTTAGTAGGTATAGGTTCGCGTATGCAAATACCAAACTATTGATGTATATCTTATATTTTAGTTTATCATGTTTATACTATGATGTAATCAAATCAACTGAATTCTAGGTAACATCTCAAGTGTTTTGAATATTATGTGAAGAACAAATATCAATGTCTTGACACTATTGCTGAAATTATAATACAATTAAAATTTAAATTATTCATTCATTTTTAAATCATCTTCAATTATGTGCATATATTGAAATAACACACCATGAAGAGTAAGTACCATTCACCAACCGAGACAAAAGCATCTCTTAATTTCCATAACAAGCAATTCCAATTGCGCACTCGATCATGTAACCGATAGTTCACTCGACTAGTGCATACCTCCCGCACTAATAGGCCATCGAACCAGTTAAGCAATTCCAGGCTCATACAAATACTACAGCTCTTCAATGAGCCAGAAGATTTTCAACCAGCACTGTAAAGGTAAACGCGCCGTGGTTAATGGCCTGATGATCCAGCGAGTCGATAATTCGGCGGCACAAAAGAGGCAGGCTCGTAAAGCATAGATAAAGCTTTTGCGCGCGGGCTATATTGTTACACGTCAATCGATGGCCGCGCAAGTCAGTCATTTTCCGAGCTCATAAATATGTCCCGCCGCCATCGTCAATCCATTAACGCGTTTTAATAGAGCGCGCCTGACGGTGTGTGTCCTTTTGAGTCTGCAGCGATTATTATGCTGTTATAACGGCTTGTCGCGCTCTCGTGCATACTGATGTTGATTAGCGTGCGCCGCGTATAGCTGAAGATCCAATTTTTTTTCTAATGAAGTGCTGGTTACTGGGCGAGCGGGTTTTCGAGGCTGGCCTTGGGAACGTTTTAATGTGAAAATTTTGAAAATATTTTTAGGTAAATATGCAAGTGTAATGTACATTGTTTTATGAAGTTCATGGCTTACTAGGAGAGGCCCAGGCCTCCGGATCACGGATTTTGCTCAAACTTTGGGATATGATTCTAAGTAATAAAATATGGAGAGAACCAAAATTTTAGACTCTAACGCTTTAAGAAACTCAAGTTATTGATATATTTATCTGCATTTAAAGAAAATACTGA
>UELX01006298.1:0-11253 GCA_900480035.1 Eupelmus urozonus | reverse complement strand
TAGAAAGTACAAAAAATTTATATTTATAAAAGCTATGATATACTATTTTAAATAGTAATAAATGTTTTATTTTTTTTTCAGACCTTTCAACTCAGGCTGGCCCCCTTAAGAAGAATCGTATTTGAAATAAGTTGAAATCCTTGGAACCCGCAATTTTCGTTTTTAAGAATATTTCTACTTCCTACAAATGTTCCTTTGCGGAAAAAAATATCCTATAAAAAAATAGGATTTGGAAGATCTAAATAATCGTTTAGTTAAATAATCGTTTAAACGTAATTAAAATCTATAGGAATAATAATATCTCAAAATTCATTTATTGGTATCTTACTTTATTAAATGTAATTTCATTATTATTATATTACAGTCAAATAAAGAGTATTAATAATTATCAATCAAACATCAAATACATTTGATATTAATTCAGAATTATATCACATAAACAGATGCGAAACACTAAAAGCGATAATCAGATTTTATTTCAATCATAATCTATTAACAATTCTGATTAAGTACTTCGGTACAAAAAAAAATTAAATTTGTATATAAATATATATATGAAGATTCTTTTTTCTACTTATAATTTTGAGTTTTAATAAAATATTTTTTTAGTGTTTTGATTTAATAAAAAATTACAACAAACAGGTTCTGATATACTAGAAAGACTTTTTTTTAAAATAAAGTTTAATAAAGAAGATTCTATTGTTATTATTATTGATGAGAATTAAGCAACTCATATCTAAACTCTGCATCATCTAGCTTAATAAAATTTTTCTTTTGCAATTTTAAATTGTCTATTGTACTGAAAACAAAATAAACAAAGTTTTTCCACCTACAATCAAAATTCAAAATTGATTTAAAAAAAGTTTCACGTACAAATTTGCAAAAATAAAACTATGTCCGGTAGACGTAATAGAAGGAGCTGGATTTGACTCCATTCTTCTAAATCTCTGAGGAGTGTAAATTAATAAAGGATAAAGATTAATGATATAAAAAAATCTATTGGTAATTTAACTAGCCCAAGGAAACAAATAAAATATCAAAGCATCGTCTATCAAGTTTCAAATTTCATTGGGCATTCATTCTTGTATAACCATCTGTAAAAGGGCTTACGCCAAAGTTCACAATAAATAAATAGATAAATGAAAAAATAACTTTCGCTCATTTTTAGAAAAACATTTATATCTATACCTACGAAGATAGACGCACAAATGTTTACATAGAGATCCACGTTGATCCGTGTTATCTATATGGAGATCCATGTGGCAAAGCCATATGGAAATCCATTGACGTTTTCAAACGGACCTCCATGTATATTAATATCAGTAAGAGACGGGTATTTTCAAACCTAAAATGCGTAAAACAAAAAACTAAATTATTATCAAATTGATAAATCAATTATATTTCACTACATCAATACCGCAAATAGCGAATCAATAGTTAGAAAATTGACATATTGTAGTTGAGAAATTGTGAACAAAATTCTACATATTTCTAAATAAAATCATATAAATATAATATTTCTATAATCAAAAATCCATAACAAATCCAATCGATCCAAGGTATCAACACTTCTTATACTAACTACAACAATAAAGCAATCTTAATAACAGCTTAGTTCCAATCATCAACCGAATCTCACACCCTCTAAAATTTTAAAAACTCCTCCTCAGGTACGTGCCCCAACCGCCGCCCGAAGTTCTGTACCCCGAGCGCTACGTGGACAGATACGCGGCATCCGGCACAACCGATCGCTACGTCCTAACATCGGAGCCGAGCGACTCATACATGCGCCGTGATCTCGGCTTCCATCACCACTACCGGCTACCACCTCCAGCCGGCTATCCCTATCAGAGCCACTTCCGGTTTCGCGGCTTCGCTTACCAGTCGCCTGGTCGGCTGAGCGGCAGCCCCGGCTCCAGCAGCTCCAGCAGCTCGACCTCGGCCCAGCGCGACGGCTTCTCCACCTCGCCGCTGCTCAGGTCGAAGGTTCGAGCCACGGGAGCAGAGTTCAGCGTCACTGCCACCGCGGTAAACACGCCGCGGCACGTCGCAAGTCAGCAGCAGCAACAGCAACAGCAACAGCAACAGCAGCAGCAGCAGCAACAGCAGCAGACGCAACAGACGGCTTGTTGCGGTGAGACGGCGCCCGTGCAGAGGTCGACCTGCTGTCAGACCGTGAGGAGGTCGATGCCGCCTGGGGCTCTGCCGGCCATACCCCAGCAGAGCGGACACTCGTCTTGGTGAGTCGTAGTTTTTGTTATTTTTACTTTGTGGAGGAGAGTTTTTTGTAATTGAAATTGATAGTTTGGAAGATGGAGAAATTAGAGATGAAAGGATGGATAAATAATAACTATATCAAAGAAAATTGATATGAGGTGGCCAAGGTTTGTTTGGTCAGATTTAAGAAAGATTTGATGATTTTGTGGGCTACGTTTCATTGCACCTTGTGTATTATTATTATCAAAGTACATTCAAATATTTTCAACTTTCAATTATTTTATTTAATAACAGTGAGAGAGAAAAAATAATAATGTTGACTTAACAAATGAAATACAGTTTTAAATATACTGATTCTAACCGTAAGCTTTGCTTCAATAACAATTTTTATTATGATAGCAAATGAATTGTGCACCTTCCAATCTGTCAAAATATTGTTATTTCAGCGATATTTTTCATTATATAGCAATTTTTCCTTGATATAACTCATTGAGCTTATAAAAATGATAAATAAAATTCCCAGGATAGTCATAATTAACAATAAGCCACATTTTCTCCCGCAACCTAACGTTTAATTACCTACATGAATAAAAAAATTTTTTTTAATTATGTATTCATCAAAATTAATTAGGTATTACGTGCCTCGCATTCAAATTAGAATAACTTTCCCTCGTATCAGATCCAGCCGTTCTCCCCGTCACTACACCTACCATTTAAGTAATAAACTTCAAGATCCAATCTCCCAGGCCTAAAAAGCCACCACCCACACACACACCCCCTCCAATCGCTCCAATTCCAAAGATCGCGGCGTCAATAACTCAGCGATTTAGCTAGTCAGCGGCGTTTCGCAAATCTGGCGCGTATACAGCCTCGAAAATTGGCGGAGCCACGCGCAGGAGGTATATAGTCCCGGGGTCGCTCGCGTCTACGCGAAATTAGGAGCCAGGGCTCCCGCGCATTTGTTGTAATGCAGGCGAGCTACCGTGACCGTATAATCAGCTGGCGCTCACGTAATAAAGCCCAGCGTGAATTAGAATGGAATAGAGCCGCTGCCGTGCGAGGCCTTAATTAGGGGATAAATGTTGTTTATATACCGGGGGAGCTTGCCGTGAGCGCTTTGCCAGGGGATGAAACGCAAGCGTGAGCGCTCGGTTTTCCTTTTAGTCTGACGAAATTGCTGATCCTTCAGCTTGCGCGATAGATTAAGAAAGTTACGTTGATGTAAAGCTGTAAATTCTGGGTTGACAATAATTCCAGCTTGGTGCTGAGGAGATAAATGGTATTAAAAATAGTGAAGGTGAAGTAAAATTGATAGTAGGGAAATAATAAATATGGAAAATTTATTTATAGTCGTGAAAATTTTTTAATATTTGTTTCTTTGCAATAATTGTTGTATAATCAAAAATAAAATGCTTGTTAAAAATTTACTAGATATTTGATTTGCATTAAAAAATATTTATAATTATAATTTAAAAGTTTTCACTTTTTCAATTAGTTGGCGAAAAATAATAATGGTTGAGAAATAACAATTTTTAATTTAAGAATTGATTAACTTCAAAATTCAAAATTTTAATTTAGCGAAAAAGCAAAAATAACTAAAGCTTCAAATATTAATTTTCTTGATGAAGCGAGCGAGATTCTGGGCGGAAAAAGAAAAAATGGCTTATATCAAAAAGCACAAGCGTATCCGTTCATTATGAATAATCTTTTTACAGCGAACTCTTGAATTTAGCTCAGCCGATAAAGCGCCTTAATTAACCTTTCAAAGAGTGCAGCCAGTAGGTACTTTACGATGTACGCGGTATAAACTTTTTCGAGAGTACACGAAGAAAATGATTAAGAAAGTTTTTCAGCAGCTGGTTAGCAGATCGTGCCGCGAGAGAATATATGCCAAGAAAGGCAAAACTTATTTCCAAATTTTTTGCTTTTTCTTCAACATAGGCAAAAAGATTGGCTGATTTTCTCATTTAATTACAAATATATGAAAAAAAATTGTATGTTTAATGATTAATTGATAATTAAAATTATTCTAATAAAGTTACATCTAGTTTTTTCTGAGAATTTATTGCGTGAACAGAAAATCAAATTGACCTTAATCCTTCGAGAACACACCTATTTTTGACCTTCCAGAACACTTGGGGTTAATTTGACCCCACATAGACTTAACTATTAATTTAAAGGTCTATTAAGTTTATTTTCATACGTAAATAAATTATTAAAAAGAAAATACTAAAAATATTTCCAATCAAACTTGAGGTTGGGATTCAATTGACCCCTTATATTCTCGGAGGGTTAATCAGGAGCTCACAAGATTGTCGAGTTATTTATAATCGTGATTGTTTCTTAGCTATTAATTAGGTCCTTTGCAAGTTAAATTTCAATGCTCAGGCCTAACTAATTGATTTTCAATTCGAAACTCAACACTTTTTATAAAATTGCAGATCAAACGAACGCTACGCGGCCAAAGATTATTAGCTTAACCGCAGTTAGAATATACCTTAATTGCTTAAAAAAGGGAAATATAAATAAAACACCCAAACCGAAAATACAACCCTTGTAAAAAAAACCGTGAACAAATCGAGCTTCCTATCACAACCGCATTCAAGCTAAACCCCCCCCCCCCCTCCATACCCCACGAGCTTGCATCCCCGAGGCTTCATCTTCCGGAGAAGCTCAGACTGCCTCTGCTTGTGCGGCAAACCGCATAATTATAGCCGGCCCCCGAGAGCCAGCTGCAGGACACGATTCTGCCTATTATCCGGCAGGTAATCATGTTTCGCGATCGCCTCCGTGTGGAAAGGACCAGGAGAACGACGAGGTGAGCCAAGAAATTAGGCGACTCTGTCCGGCTTCTGCTATACGTATACACACCGCGAGAAGCTGGCCGACTGCGCGGCTACAGCCGGACGATGAGGGTAATCGAGTTATGCCAGAGGAACGGCTAGAGCGGAGAGAGTTAGACTGTATCGTCGGAAACTACAATTTCGAGGTGCAGGATTGAAGACGCGAATTCGTTCGGATTATCAAGTACAAAAGGGATTCGAATTTTTCGTTGAAAGTATAATTTTCGTTAAATGTCCGGGTGACTTTTTTGCGTCAGCATATAGCCGAAAGCCGAAGTTAACGGGATCGGCGCGAAGCTGCGAGTGTACTGCCTGCGGGCCGATTATAGACGATGTACATGTACATATAGATAGATAGAAACGCGGACAAGAGAGAGAGAAAGCTCGTAAAGAGCCGGCGGCGTCACTGCCATAAAACTGCAGCATAAAACGGGGGGAGCGCGGGGGCGGAAGGGCAGGGAAGAATTCATTGGTCCGCGACTCGCTATCGGTGTACATAAAACGTTAACCGTTCGCCACCCTTTCTGTGTTGTCGGGCGCGAGGATGGCGAAAAAGGCCGGGGTGAGGAGGAGGCTGGGCTCTTTTTGAGACGAGAGACAGCCATTAACTTTTTCCAGTTGTAGTCGCTGTTGGGAATTTCGAGGAGGTGGGCTTGTCTTTGGGGTCGTTGAGCTGGATGGTATTAATCTTCGGAGTAGTGTGGAGTATTGGGGAGGTTGATGTTGAAGTAAATTGTTTTTAAATGGATTAAGGATATCGAAATGGAAATTTGAACTTGGGATAAATTATAATATTCTTTTGGAGTTTCGTTTTGGAACTAGCCAGTGAAGTCCCTATATTGCTTCTATCAAATTTTTGTTTGTAAAGTAGAAATAATATCTCTGACATATGTATTTTGACAAATTGAATTTGATTTATCTGAAAAACCCTCAAAATTTTTAATGTATATCAAAAATTGTAAAAAATAACGAAGAATTGAAAAAATTAGTAATAAGAGTGAATCAATTCGAAAATCTTTTTCTAGCCAAAAAAATTTGCGTTTTTATTATATATTTAGATGCGTTGAATTCAAATCTAAAGTATATTGAGCCATATCAATCACAAAATTTACAACAATCAGAAATATACGTAAAAACATGCGAAAATTTTCAAAAAACACAAAATTTGATTAGTGAGCGTAAGAATTCTTATTAATTAATTCTTATTATTCATATTAATTCAAGAACTTTTATCTGACTTAGATCAAGTATGTTTTTTATCTATATTATTGCGCCTAATAAATAATTGTGATTCTGGTCAAAAATATAAACCATCTTTTTAGTGCCTTTCTTTCATTTTAACAAAGCTCGTGCATATTCTAACTTTTAAAATGAAAAATGAAATGCGCCTTACTGCCCCAAAGATAATGATTCATTCTTTAATAAAAAGGAATATCGATGATTCAGCGATTGGCGCTAGAACTTTTTTCGCGATCGCCCCAAGATTTTTCAAAAGATTTAATCCAGAGTTATTGGACATCGGAATTCTAGAACTTACTGGAAAAATAAATGAATAACTTTTTTTTTCGAAAAGCATAAGCCAAAGCGATTGGCAGCGTTTCTTTGACGGCGTCGCGTGCCAAGAATGTCGGATGAGAAGCCTTGATCTAGATGAAAGTAGCGAGAGAAAAAAACTAATTCTCTTTCGCTTTATCCGATCCACGGCAAAGACACGGCCACTATAAAACACGGAAAATATCAAATCGCCAGGGATATTCTCACGTCTCATCGAAAAACGAAAATACTCCAAAAAAAAAACTATTTTCGAAAGTACCTCGAACAATGCTGAACAGTATACAAAGTGCGCGTGCACCGGCTGTAAGATAGCGTCGTCCAAGTCGTCGTGTACAGCCTCGAATGCTATTTCGCGCGGATGATGTAAACCCGCGCCTTTTACGGCACTATATGCCCCCTCCTACTCCCGCGCCTCTTCGCGAAATGTGTATATTTCGACCGCGCAGGCCTCTTTTTGCATCGAGACACCTATCCCCCCTACTTCGGGCTCCGTAAATATCCATCGCGCGAGTTCTCGCGTTTCCTTCTCTTGTGAGTAAAGTGTATACGGCTGGCTTTTATCGCGTCCCGTGTGCGTTGCGACTTTTCGATGGACTTTTCTCGGGGTATTGAATAGTTTTATGTTGGGAGTGAGTTTGCGGCGTTGTAAGAGCTGGAATTGATGTTTAATGGTTTTGTGATTTTTTGGAGAATTTTTGTTGTGACGAGGGAATGTTTTAAATAAATTGGAATACTGTTTTGGAAAAGAAATTTTGTAGGAAATTGTTTGAAATTTTGTACTAACTTTTTTGGAGGGTAGCATGCTATTGCAGAATTTATTTTAAAACGGAACCATTTCTTTGTTTAAAAATAAATTTGCAAACGGAACTTTTATTTCCAAAAATAAATTTAAATAATTTAAAATTAAAATTTTAAATTAAATTTTTTTCTAATTGCTTATGCAACCTTCTAATAAATAAAGTTTGTAAACATTAAGTTAACTTTGTTTCAAGTCCAAAATTCATCATATAAATATTACAATATTCATATAATAAATATTTTTATTTAAATTCATGTTTAAATCTAATTTCAAAAATTTTATTAAATATGAAAAATTATTTTATAATTCTAAGATTTTTTGTAAAGGAAATTGTAAAAAACAAAAACATATTTCACATATTTGCAAGTTTCATAAAATTTCGCTGAATTTTTTTGGAAAAAATATTCTTTATCAAAGTATACCCATTTCCAAATCGAGATTTTAAATAATCCTTGCAGCGTTTTCGGAGTCAAAGCATACAAAATATACACGTTTTATGAATAATTTTTTTGTCCTGCTCTCGCTCTGCTCAAAACGAATTTATTCAAAGGAATTTAATTTTATTGTAAAAAATATTTTTATCGAATTAAAATTACAAATAACACAAAGGAACGTTTCAAAGCTTTAACTTTTCAATTCATTTTATTCAATCGCATATTTATAATATAATTATTATTAATTATAATGAAATTCATAACTGAATCAATTGTGATTCATAATCAATCACCTTAAATTAATCTCTCACATGAAACAAAAATTATTATAAAAGATGAATAAATAAATAAAAAAATCGGTGTACGGCTAAAATAACATGAAATAAAAATACACGTTTCATCTCGCTTCTCCAACTCTCCGACAATTCCTTTCTCTGGTTTCCCGTTTTACCTCCTCTCGCTATCTCACCGCATCCCCACCTCGGCCTCGCCTTTTCACTTCTCTCGGCACTCACACAAACGCGATTAGAACGCGCTACAACTGGCAGTTTGACTCGGGGACGCGTCTCCGAGCGCGAGGTTCCTAACCTTATATTTTTGTCGCGCAACGTTACTTCATGCTGCCACTCAGTCCACGTAAATAATATCGGGTGAATATCTATCTACGGAGCTAGATAAATATAAAAAGTGAATAATCTACTAATAAAAAAAGTGCGTAGTCGATCCCGTATCCTAACAAACTTTCGGTTTACGATCGTGAAACTCGGTTCTCCAGTGGGGTGTGGTAGCAAGTTTTGATAATAAAGAGCCAAAAGTGTTCCGCTGAAAAAACCAAATAACATAACAAAAAAATAAAATGTTGTTTTCGAAGTCGCAAAATGGAGACGCGTTTTTTACCAGGATGAATAGTTGTTATTGTGCGACCATTCTCGACAAGCGTTAAATCATCACTTGGGCATTCTCGGGCGCGCGAACACGTGTCGAAGTGCGCATGCGCAGCGCAGCGCATTCACACGCTCACCAGAGAGTGTCTATAGATGAAGGCATACTTGCCAGTGCATGTGTACCTGCGTGTGCGCACTGCGCGTGTCCTTTGTTTGGCGATGATTTTGGAGATCGAAATGAACGAAAAGTGCTTCTTTTAAATGAAATTACTATCAAAAATATCAATTTTTGCCTTAAATAATGTAGATAATTTGGTATTGAAAAAGGCAAAAATTGTATTTTCAAAAATGGAAATTTTTATTTATTTATTGTAATTTTATTTATTTTATTTAATGCTTTTAAAATTAAACTTTTTGGAGTAGAGAATGTACATTTCGTCACTGATAAGGTGTAATCGCGTATTAAAGTTCTATACATAGAAATTCGATAATATCGATTATACCTTATTTTGATAAGCTGTTTTATTGTACACTTAACGTAATTCAAAGCATTCGCCTAAAATGATAACGTTGCATTATAAAATAATTATAAAATACTAATTTTCCCACTGGATGTTATTAACAACAATTATGTTAACTTTTAACATTTTTTAACCATCTATGTATGTTCATTGATGTTCTAGAATGTGATAAACGTTTGAGACATGATTTAAAATAATTGATATCTGTAATAAATTGAGTGCAATCGAACTTAGACTCATAAAAATGGTGCTGCTCTATAAAAATCTGTGTCTTAATACATAGTTTGCACGGATCGCCATCATACTCACAATAACAATCACGTGCTAAAGTAATTTATTACTGCACTTTCATTATTGCAAAATGTAAGTTTTTTATGATTCATTTATTACTTAACTGCTTATAAAAATAAATATTAAGTATCTGTAACATTCTAAATTATGTCTAAGCTAATTTTTAGTATAAATAAATAATTATCTGATAAGTTAATATACAACAATTAAATCTATGCATGTTAGTATAAATAATTACGTAATTGATAAATCTAACTCTTGGTTCGTTAAAACAAAGTGTCCATTTAATTAACACTTACCCTTCAGTCAAAACATTCAATCAAGTTCATAAAATCGAGCCATATAGTATTTCTTTAATTTAATTCCCTTACCATTTCAATTTTCAATTCAAGTCAATGTCCTTCCCGAATATCCATTGCTCTTGTGCACGGGCCGGCGACGCATAAACGCGGTGCTTTTGATGCAGTGGTTAGCTCGAAGACGACGGCCGTTAATCTATTTCGCAGGAGTATCCCTGTACGCGTGGCTAGCGAGGGACCGCGTGTCTATGATTAATGCGAGCGTTGATCCATTTCCGCGCTTCCGCTGTTTGTATCTACGTTTCTGTCTCGCGGCCCAAGTATTGATTTCTTGATTGTAATGTATGATTTACCAAGTCGTTTGCAAGAGAGCATGGATTTTTAGTGATTTTAATTAATATAGTTTTCTTTTTAGTTCAATTTGTGTATGTAATTTATCTAGCAAGAAGAGTCTATGAAAGATTTAATGAGTTGAATAAAAAAATAGATATAAGCTTTGGGAGACTTTGTAACTCTTTAAAAAAAGATAATACTTAAGATATTTCAAAAAGTAAAGAAGTTGTTTGATTATGCGCATTTTAACAAAAAAAGTCTCTAAAATGTGAAATTTTATGTATAAAGTCATTTCATTTTTCAATTATTTACGTTAAAAAACTTTTAAAAATGGTTTATTGAAATAGACAAATATATTTTTTCAAATTAATACAATTTTATTTTGTATTTTATCTTCATCTTTTATTTATCAATAATTTTGCAATAACTTAATCTATTTTTACATTTTGAATTAAAACTTTGATTCTGAGTCTTTTAATTTCTTCTCTTTTAAAATTCTAGCGAAATTTAACAATATATTTTTAATTTATTCTATGTAAATCAAAGTAGTATGTAAATACATAATTAATTTTATATAAATAGTAAGTTTAATTCTAGATTTTTTATTTTAATTGCAGAATTCAAGGGTTTTCTAAATATGTAGTTAAATTGATACATATTTTTTATTATACGGACATGTCATTAATAAAATTCTGAAGAGTACTTAAGAAGGTTCGACACCGAAAGCAAAATGGTTAGATTATTCTGAAAATTTAATATGTAATTCATATTCATATTGCGATAGTACACGAAATTTCAGAACATTTGACAATGGTTCGGAAGATATTCAACTTCAAAATTAACTAAAAATACATGGGCTCTTATAAGAGACTCGAAGAAAAAACAAACTAACATAGAGTGCGTTTATCGAAAAAATGGTTAAAGGTTAATTATAGTATATTATGTACCAAGGGCGTAAAGTGAACCTTTATAGACCGAGTGTGGCATTTGCAGTACGAGTTAAGGCGAGCTAGCACGAGCCGAAGGCTAGTGCGATTGCGAGCCGAAGACGAGTACTGTAAACACACGAGGTCAAAAA
>UELX01006297.1:0-11254 GCA_900480035.1 Eupelmus urozonus | reverse complement strand
AGTTACTTTTCTTAGCGCTCACTCGACTTAGTACTGTTTTTATCGCTAGTTCGAGTAAGAACCTTTTTCCTCTCAGCCAATAAGATATAAAGTTGTACACCCGTCAAACAAATTATTGTTTATAACGTTTTTGAAATTTTCCAATAGGATCGTTCAAAATATTGGAATTATCCAATGAGGTGACAGGATTTTCTAAACGATATTTTGTTCAGGGTGTGTACTTTGAAAAATTTGCAAAATTCGTGAAGTGACTTCACGCATAATATATCATAAAATATCTACTATCACCTGCATTTTGACTAACATGACTAGTTACAGTATGATTTATAATATTTCACACTGTAATATGATTAAAACAAATGTGATATTTGATGGTTGTTAAATACGTTTTATCTATGTATTGCAAATTATAAAATTAAAACTATTTTTTTTTTTTTTTTTGAATATTGAATTATTTTTGTTTCAAAATACTCGTTTTCATTTTCTCATTATAATAGTAAAAAACAGTGGTAATAAGTTAAAATAAGTAATTATAAAAATTGTGAGAAAAGTTATTTTTATCCTTTTGATAGTTGTTTTTAGATTAAAAAAAACTGCTTTTACAAAACTTTCATGTACCCGAAACAAAAATGTAACAATTTCTGGAGAAACTTTTAATACATTTATAGCATAAATAATTTTGATCTTGCAGTTTTATGCAAATATTAATTATTCTTTAAATTCATTCAGATAAATATTTTTTTGTCGTGGTACTTTAGATTACCTTTTTAACATTCTTTAACTTTTTTACCTTTCAATCTTAAGTTGAAGTTAAATCAAAAGTACAACATTGCAACGAAATTCAAATCATCACTAAATCAATGCTTTACCGAATTTTCAATTTTTTTAGACCATTGCTAAGAAATTTTAGTTTTTAACTTATTTTGAAGTAGCAATACTTATGAGTTGAACAATTATACAGCCTTGCAAAGAAAATTTAAACTTTCATGATACTACAAAGCTATAAAAACATTTTCAAAATTAGAATATTATTTTTAATTTTTAATGTTTAATATCAAAAACGCATAAAAAATTGAAAATTTTTTATCTATGCAATTTTTATCACCGCTCAGTCTCTCACCACCAACAAAACATCAGCACTCACTCCACGTGGGAAACGCATATTCCTCCCCACCCAAACCATCTCCAAAAACAAAAAAAAAACAAAAAACAACCCGCAGCCTCCACCCACCTCGAAGCTCTTAATCAGCATAAACAATTGTGCATCCTGTCTCTCACACTCATCCCGGCGGGCGCAGACACCGCAGCCTGGACGTCCGGTACCACCGCAGCTCACAGAAAACTACTTGTGTCTCCAACATCTCCTCGCCATCCGTAACAGATGTCGCATTGTAACGTCCGCTCGCGCGCTTGCTCCTTTAACTCTCGGTAATACATATACGCGCCTAAAGTATACACGTCCGATACATAATGGATGGGACTATATACGCAGTCAAAGAAACGTCGCTGCACCTGTATGGGCTGCGCGCGCGTATCCGAAAAAGGGTGAGCCCCGCAGCTGTGAGCGCGATTCGAGAGCAAGATTCTTATATGTATACGCGCGAGCGACAGTATATTATTCTCGCTCGGCACTTTGTTATAACTTTCGCGCTCGCGCGCGAGCGGCTATATATATAATGTCGGTGCGCGGCCAGCGAGCTAATTACGGGTTTTGCACTCTCGGCTTTATCTAGGGGCTGCATCGGCCCTGTATCGCTTTATATCTTGGATTTCAGGCTAACGGTTTTGGCTTTGCGTGTGTGCGTCTGTGCCGAAATGTCGGTTTCGCGCGAAATTTTAGGGGGCTCGTCTATCGTTGATGGAAATTGTAAGGTTCTCTGGAATTCTGGAAATAGAAACCGGTGGTTTTCAGGCCGAGAGGTTAATTCGGGGGGTGTGTCGATGGGGTATGGTTTTTTTTGGATTGATGTGAGGTGGAGAGGTCGGATGATCTTGATGATTTTTTAGTGGTGTTTGTTGCATGTTTGTATGCGAGGCGTACCTGTTATGAATCGTTTACCTTGCACCATTACCTAAAAGGACTAATTATTTAACAATTTGTACTTTATCTCCTCATGAAAAATTTATAACTCTACGGGCAAGCGTAAATCCAACAACAATACAAAATTCATTAATCCAACCTTAATACTCTACTTTATCCCTCTCGTTAACACTGCACACTTCAACTCCTCTAAAAAAAACTCACCATTAATACCCATAATCCAAGCACTCGCCAAAATTACTTAATTCACCCATCGATCCCCCACCGGAACCTAAAATATTAACCATCCCCCCCGCGGCGAGAACAAGAAAAAAAACATAATTGAACCCCTCCAATATATCCCCCGAACCAGCAACATCACTTTGCGGCTCGCTATCAGCTCTCTCCGATGCATACATACATAACGCAAAGGTGACCGCCTCGCGCTTACGGATAGCTGCGTGCGCGCGCGCGCGCGTCCAGTAAACGCGTGTAATGGCCGGGGCGGCGCGCACAGCTGGCCTCGGGAGACCGAGTGACAAGATCTGAAATTAGAGAGAGAAAGAGAGAGAGAGAGAGAGAGAGCGCGCGTTTGCGTGTCGATCGTCGCGCGCGCATATTATTATGTGGCTCACGCCCCCTTCCGGCTTCCTCTTATTTTCATAACTTCTTTCGATTCTGCCGTTTCTCGCCGACGCCTGAGCCGACTCCCCCGCTCCTTTGCGTGAGTCTCTCCGTAAGCTCTTTCGTGGGTTATGCGTATGCGCTTTTTCGGACCGCTTCTCTTTTGTGAATTCGCGCGGCTTGTGTGTGTGTGTGTGTATAAGGATAATGCTTAGAGGAGGGAAAAACAAACACGGGATAAGCGGATAGCCGCTATTTTGAAGGCAGCTCCGCGGTTAATTCATTGTGTGCAGGTCTGGAGTGCAATGGAACGGCGAGTGACCTTTATTATTTTAATTGCTTGAAAGGCTGGCTGAGGGAGTTAGAAATTTTTGTGTGCAGAGAGCATAATAGGCTAAAAGAGTTTCTCAGAGAGATCGCGCTGCGGGGTTCATTGTACCGGGGACGAGACAGGCGCACATGTGGCGCGACGAATTTCTATTATGCCCTCGGATGCTACCAGTATTGAAGCTCTCGGCTGCTCGCGTTTGGAATAGATTATTAGGCTGGTTCTCGGTATTTTTCGAAAGTCGCTAATAAGGAGGGGTTATGTAATGTTTGCCTTTGGACGGGGGCACTCTTGGCTATGGATGTTATTAATGAAAATTTATGGGAGATTATAGCTATGGACTGTGCTTATTATTTATTTATTGCTAATTAATGTTAAGCGTTTGTAGAGAATTTTAGGATTAATAATATATGGGATTCTGAAAATTGTGTACTTAATATTAAAACTAGGAAATTTACTGTAAAGATTAAGAAAAACTCAGTTTTTCAAAACAGATAAAAAATATAAACTATCAAGTTTATTTTCAAGCGATAAAACACCATCTCAAAGCACCGAATTCGCAATCTAATACTCTCCCCTCGAAAATTAGTCTTGTCACTGTTCAATGAATCTTCATCACCGAAAATTTCTCGCGCCGCTTACCCGAAGATTTCGGCATTGAATTTGACACCTCGCGCCTCTCTACACGTGTATAGCGCGCTCTAAAAAAAAAACGATTTCGCGCAAATTGTTTGAGCGGTTTTTAAGTAATTCTATACAGCGCGTTTTGGCTTTCACCCTCAAATATAAACCCGCGCTCGCAGCTTTGGGCCGGCCCTCGGTCGTAAAATTTTTGCGGAATCGGTTTATCAAGATTCGCGGTGGGCGGTGGTTAGCCGAAATGGCCCGCCGGTTTTAAAAAATTGTAGTTTGAATTAGTGTGTTATAAAGATGGTGATTTTAAAGTTGTTTTTTTTCTTAGAATATAAATCCAGTAGTTTTGACTTTGCGTTTTGTATGAAGGAGAGTTTTCAGTGATAATTGTCGAAAGAATTGCGTTTCATAACCTTTGCTAGTCATTTGCTAATTATGAATTATATAATTACCTCGTCCTGTATCACAGTTATCTCGTGTAGGTAAGTATAGCATGCTCATGCAGGCGCGAAACAATGAAATAAAAAAGCCGTGTAATTAAAGTCAAGATTCTGCGTTTCGACTTTGCGAATGAAAAATATTATTTATTACCTCCGTGAATCACACGACAACTTTGGCTTTCGTTTTTTCTTTAACTTTTAAAATTTTATAATCTATTACCTCTCACAAAGTATACGTGTAAGTTATGGTGAAAGAAAGTTAGGTAACGCTTAACTTAAATGTAACATATACTGAATGATATTTAATAAGACAGAAGCCTTTTCTCACAATAGGCCAGATCCCATCACAACCATCTTTCCTATCATTAAACATTACAGTTACACCACCGAAAATCCACCATTAAATCCTTCCCCATTGTCTCCCCTTAATAAATTCACCTTCGACTTTCTACTTCACTCCTCTAATCACTCCCATCACCCATCCCAAAATCCACCGATCCATATCTCCAACCGACCAACTATACACATCCCAAGAACCCGCGCCTTCCTCGAAAGCAGCAACCTGCAATTCAAAAATCCATCATCCAGAAATCATTCATACCCAGTTCTCATATATATATCGAGCGATTGTCCTCGTTTCGTAATTATCATCCTCGCTCACAGACACACTTGGAGAAACCGTGAGAAACAGATCGATGCCTTTGCGATTCAGTCCCTCGGTATATACTCGCGTGTTTAACCTCGTCGCAAAACGATCTTTAACTCTCCTTACGAAGCTTTTATCGAGCTAACTCGCGCGGCCGTCTCGCCAGCGAGTCGCATCCCTGAAAACGCGGCCGTTGCGTGCGCCTGGAAATTACACGAGTGTCCGTATGCGTCTGCGTGTGTGTAACCGATATATAATACGGGAAACGATCGGAAATCGTTATATCAAAGGAGCGGAAGTGGCCCGGAGGAGCATGAGGAAAAACGAATTATTCAATACTTCCTTAGCCAGCCGCGGGCGTAGCTACGGGAATTACTTCTGAGTTTAACTGTCTTTGATATAGTTTTATTTTCAATGCGCGCTGGTAATGGTCTTATTAATACGGTTACTGCCGCGCTAGCGAGCTAATTATACGCTTTTCAAAATAGATCTCGGCTTCTACACGCACTGTATTTTATCGAAAATGCGGACGTCCGCGTATCTATACCACAATTATTGCATAAAAGTTGCGCAAAACGCTTAAAAAGCACTCGGGGGCTACGTTTAACGCGCAGGCAGATATCGGATCGTTACAACAAAGAAGGAAACGCACGAAATCATGGCGGCACTTTCGAAAAGCGCCGCTTTTCCCAAGTATATACAGCAGTGAGCTATGCATTAATTCGGCCTCGGTGCCCACCCTCGCCTCGTATCAGCGGCAACAATCAGTGCCGAGGATCGTAATCTCTGGACGGCTGGGGGAGGGGCAGTTGAACAATATGGCTGAGTCGACTTTTTTTTTTCCTTTACACAATGGCGCGCGCTCGAGGTGGCTTGTAAGTTGTAAGCGTATTAGACTAAGCGCTGTAAGGCTGGGTCGCTGTAGTCTGATTATTTAATAAAGAGGAGCGATGGGGTGTTGTTTTTGCTTGTTGGTTTTTTATGGAGAATGTGGCGCTATTTTTAAAGGTTTTGTGGGCGTTTTTGCTTGACTCATTCGGGATAATTTCTTGTAATTAGTAAAAACGCTATTTATTAATGAAGGCTACTGGATGTTTACTAAAGCCGGGATTCATCGCCGATAATTTTATATCATTTGGTTAATTTGCGTGAATTTTTTATGAAAATCGTATTTGAAATAATTATCTTAATAATTGATAAATTTCATGCAAATTGAAAAAGATTATTATTCAAGGTTGTTCTTGACAGTTATTAAAAGCGAGTGCAAAGATACAAGAACTTTTAATAATTAGCTAAACCAATCTTTTTAATGTTACGTATACTCTCCAAAGCTTCCTCTATACATAATGATGTTGCAAATAAAAGTACGATTACATTTTTTGTACACCTCAGTGCAGTAAACGTAAAAATTTCACTGAATTATAGGTGTTACAATAACGCGACGGAAGAGTATAATGTTCTTCTCTTATTTAAGAAAGTGAGTTTCGAAATTTCTCCGAAAAACCAGTAGCTTAATAATACAAGGCATACCTCAAACATGACTTCTGTGTATCTCACACCTGTGCACCAGTAAGAATTACGAATGCGCTTGTTCTTGTATCCGCCGCTGAAGGTTCAATCTTAATGTATTTTTCAAGATCTTTCAAAGACAGGAAATCATATTTTCTTTGTAATTTTTTGTTCATGACGCTACTTATAATCAATTTTATATTAAAATTTCTTTTAAATATTAATTTTTGAGAATTTTTTTTTTTAAACATTATATAATAATGAGTAAAATATTTTATTAGAAATACTGCATTTTCATATAATGATCTATCCCTTTTATTACCGTTTACCATGAATACTTGTAAATAATTTATTAGGTGTAAATTTATTCAATCTTTACTATTATAAATTATTTTAAGTAATCAAATATTGAGAACTTTATGAAATACAGAAAATAATAGAGTATGTACTCAAAAAGTCTTTTATTATTCAAGACTATCATGAATTTCGATCTCTAAGTCAATTTTACATTTTCCTTTTTGCGGTAACGTCAATTTCATGCATATACCTTTTTATCGAATGCACGCATTTGCTTTACGCATTTAACTTCTAGAAAACCACAAATCGATTAAATTGTCATATGAGTAAAGTATTTAATTTTAAATATTGATCATAATGAGAAATAATAAAATTTTAAAAATTTTTGCTTTTTTAAAATTGTAGACGATTACAGGTACTGTAGACAACAATTATTTAAAATGGCAAATTTATTATTTTAGAAGAAAAAATTGCATTGCAAAGACAAAGTCTCAATTAAAATAAACGAAATAGAAATTCTAAATTTGAAGTAAAACTAACAGTATGAATTATTAAGGAACAATGCAATTATAACTTGACAACTTGAAAATCCATTATACAAACATTTACAATTTCCACTACCTTAAATGATTCGTGCCATTCAAATATTTGCCAAAACTTAGTCAAAACATTTATCCTACACACTCGACTTGACAAATAACCAACAAACAACCACAATCCCCAGCTCTACTCGTCCTAATCTTTCCCAACACCCAAGCCCCTCAGCAACAAAAGCACAAAGCCTCTATCAACAATCGACTCACCTCCCAAAAATCGAAAAACCCCATTTCTCCCACCTCACTCCCGCACCAACCCACCAAAATCCTCCTATCGCCAACCGAAAGCTCGCGTGTGTCCATACACCGAGCATAATTACCAGCTAGAGCACGTAAATATGCAAAGCCATCGAGTCGGTACATCACATTTCTCAAGCAGCCACACAGAAAACACAGCTCTCGGAGTGACGATTGACATTTGTCAAGCCCCCCCCCAACCTCCTCCCCGTGTCATTTTCTAAAGCAAAAGGGTAATTTATTTTTAGCCCATACCTACACGCGCGTAACAAAGACCGGTAAGCGTGACGAGGCGCGTTTTCCGCGCGCGTACATATTTCGCGATTGGAATATACTTATACTCGGCGTCGCATTGTGAGCCCGAGAGTCTCGCCCGCGCGCGCGTGCCGGGACTCTTTAAGTGGTGTATACTCGTCTCTGTGTGTGTGTGTGGGTGTGTGTGGACGAGGAAAAAAGGCCGCGCCTGTGCGCTTCGTTTTCCAAAGAAATCGCGTGCGCAGCGCGTGTTTTGAGCTTCGAGATACTCGTGTATTATGTGGCGTTTAGCCGTCGAGCTGGAATATTCAGAAAATTGTCCGTGGAAATGTGGCTATGGATTTGTGTAAGCGCGAGTGAGGTGTTGGTATGCGCTTGGCGTAGATGGATGGATGAGGCGTAGCGAACGGCTTGGGGAGGATGGATTTTAGGCCAGGCTTTTGTTGCTGGATTTGGGAGGAAAAGCGTTTTTTCTGCGCTTGGATTTTTCCTTTTTGTTGGAAAAAATAATGAATAAGGACAGTGTTTAGAAGACGTTTGTTAGGAATGTGAAGAAAGGAATGTCGTTTGAGTAAGTCGAATAGAAACTATACGGATCATTGTACAAGGAAGGCAAAATGATTTGTAAGAGAATGTAGACGATTGAGCAAGTATCCGGTGTTTATGGAATCAGGCATTTACAGTATTTTTTAGAATATCCTCATTATAATTTAATTTTAATTATATACTATTGGGTTATTTGTTCGTTGTTTAGTATAATATTTATATAATATACAAAGATAGACAGCTGTATAAATTATTTAATTTTTGTAATTTTTAGAATCGCAAACTTTTTTGAAATATACTTACTGTAGAATTAAATAATAAATATTTATTTTTTCACATCATACAAAAATGATGAAAATGTCATGATAATGTATTACAACAAAAATATTAATCGAGTCAATAGTCGTAAACAACTGCACGAATAAAAAATATTATAGTATTCATACATTTGCATAGTGAGTAGTAACAGACGATTAGGGTCCGGCTGTATCTATACAGGAATGTAAATCACGTCTTTACTTCTTCTTATGCTAACTTGCTAACATTACTTTCCAGTAGAGTTCCGGTCTCCGGATCATGGATTTTTATCAGGCTTCTGGCAACAAATATGGTAGAAAAATGCATTCTGTTTAACCTGAAGCACTATAAGCAATATTTTTTACTATTTTTTATGAAACTTACAATTTAGTTGTATTCATTTCTATAAAATTTTCAAATAACTCAACGATACTAACTGGCGAAGAAATATAGATATTATTATAAATATAGTCTAAAATTATCATTTTATGAACATTTAATTTTACTGTTAAAATGAATTTATAAGTTATTCATAGACTATTGAAACCAATGAAAAATAAATGAGTTTGTTAAAGAGCTTGTAACGTGAAATATAGTATGTTATTAATAAAATTTAAAATATTAGATAATCGAACAAAATTAGGTAGAGATAAAATTGATTTTTTCGTTAAAGAATACTTTTACAAAATTTTAGATCGATATCCCATTTAGATTTTGAGATATACTCGTACAAATTTCGGGCTTCTATAATACATTATATCTGGTACGTAAAATCGCTGATCTTCGTGCAAGTATGTCTCACAATCTTAACTGGGAATCGATTTAAAATTTTGCAAAAGTGTTTTTTATTTTTGAGATTGTCCTTAAGTAATATTATTACTGGTTTAGAGAATATAGCTTAATTATTTAAAAATTTAAAAAGAGTCAATATGACTTAATTCCAAGCAACAGATGAACAAGTGAATAAAGTCAAATATTAAATGGTGATGGTGGCAAAGTTACCAAATCCTAAGACATGAAACTAAATGCATTTTTTCAACGTTTAGTTCCACAAGACATCTTCAACGTTTCATCAAAATCCACGATCCGAATACTGGAACCTCTGCACGTAACTTTCTACCCCGCTACTTTGAATAAGTCATTAAAAAACCCCAATACCAAAACACATCAGCCAATCGTATCTCCAAACCGCAAACCAACCGATCAATCAGCCCTCCAACCCTCATAATTAGCAAGCCACCCGAAAAAACCACCCACCGTCCCCGCTAATTAACCATCCCACCATCACAAAAACCCCACCAAAAAGCCTCTCTCTGCCTCTCAACAACTCCCTGAGCTCCACTCTTAGCCACTCGTCGGCGCAGATGTCACGGGGCTTCGAGCCCGCAACTGCGGCGGCTCGATTGTTATTCAGCTTTTTTCCGCGAGGCGCGAATACAATCGTATCGCTCTGCGCGCGCCGTGTGTGAGAAGGGGCCGGCTTCCTTAATACGCGGGGCCGCTCGCGCATACGGAGCGAGCAGAGAGAAATGCGGGGACGAGATAATGGGCCGATTCTCAGGTCAGAAAGCGTAAACGAGAAGAGATGCTTATCGGCCGCGCGCGCCCCCGGACGTAAAAAGGCCAGCGCGAGCCGGCTCTCTCTCTCTCCTTCCTGCTGATCTATCGAACTTAATTGATGCGAGGAGCAACTAGTGTATGGAGAGCGAGCTGATGTGTATGGAGGGATGGATGGGTTTGAGGAGACGTTGAGGGCTGGATGGTGGGCAAGGTTTTTTCGAGGTATCGGGAGAGATTTGATGGGAGATTAGGGGGACTGTGATTTGGGGATGCGAAAGTCGAGAATAAATATATGGTGGCGGGGTTTTAGGATCGTGGACGTGTGGGTTTTTCGGCTGGGGTGAAGGGTTTTTGCTTGATTTATGTGTTTAGTGGGTAATGGGCGTTTGCGAGGTGCACCGGGATTTCAGAATTGTGAAAAATGTGTAGTAAGAATTGTTAAAATGTTTTTCGATAATATCTAACCCTACAAGTTTTTTCGAATTTTCTATGGTGTTCTTTTATTTTATATGTTAATACAAACTAATAATCGGTATCGCTAACAAGGGCAGAGACAAAGTTACAGCTAAGGTATATAGCTAGAATTAAATTTGTTCAAACAAATAGAAAAAATAAAAGATCGCATTTACTAAGCCAATAAATGAATAAACAACATCTCCAAATTACACCTACAAGTGCCAAACCCTTAAAAACCTCACTACACTCTTAACTCAAAAATGTGAAATCCGAAAGTAAAAAGTTTAAAACCTACATTTTAATCTTTTTAAAAGTTTAAAACCTATATTTTAAAAAATATTTACTAAACTTAATATCACGAAAATTTATAGTTTAAATATTAAATATTGCTATAATATCATTACAATATTGTTACAATATTGTGTTAATACAATATTAATATATAGTATTTTGTATAATACTACTGAAATACCGTTAATGCATAAGTACCATTTTGCTGCAATCATGCTACAATAATATTATTAGAATATTTTACCAGTATTTTAGCAGTATTATTAAAGCATTTGTGTAATATACTTCTATAATATTGTTATGGTCTGTTGCTGTAATATTTCTAAAATATTGTTCAGGCAAATAATTGTTGCAATAATGATACAGTATTGGTTTAAAATCTACATTTTAATTCTTAAAATTATACTTTAAGGATTAAAATGTACACTCGGTAACAATTCTATCTTATCTACCAGAATGTTGATTTGAATTTTTGAAACTTTATTAAAGTAAGGTTAGAGTGTTTTTATAACCTTACCC
>UELX01006296.1:0-11255 GCA_900480035.1 Eupelmus urozonus | reverse complement strand
GTCTGGCTTATAGTATGGCATAGCGTCCATCGCCATACTTCTTTCCCAGACTTCGCCCATACCACCGCCATACTAAAATTTTTACACGGGACAGCTGGGTTTGATTCGAGATGTTTAGAGGGTTGGGAATTGAAAGGAAATTGACGCGGCTGTATTTATTTTAGATAGTTGGAGTATGAGGTATTTCGGTGACTACAGTGTTGATTGTATAGTTTTTAATTGTCTTGAAATTAAACTAAGAAATTGAATTTGGGTGCGCTTGGTATTTTAGTTTTGGAATTGCAATTAGTTTTTATTTTTTAATGATGAAAGATTGAATTAACGTATAAAATCGTTATTTTTCATAAACACGATTACTGTTTTTATTTGGTCTTCTTTTATTCGATGGACTTTTTGAATACAAATTTTATTTTAACGTTTAAATAATTGTTTCATTTTTAAATTCATTTGTAGTTTAAAAGACGAATAAATCGACAAAAATACAGTTTTGTTACTTACACAGTAATACACGTTTTTATTGCATTATGTAAATTATCTTTAGTAAAAAGTTGTTTCTTCAAAGCGATTAAAATTGATGACTGCATGTTACGCATTTAAAAAAATCAATTATCTGAAAAATTTGAAATTGCTCAAACTGCAGAGAATGTCGTAACTCGTTAAAAGAGGAAGAGCCATTAAGAGCATAAAAGTCAGTTTAAGTTATGATGTGTACTTGGTGCACAGTTAACGAAATGATTTTTCGACGTGTTTTACGTTGACTAAAAATATTGACGTACAATATTCTCTTAAATAATGTAAAACAATTTTCTCGGCATGAAAAATATGAAAATGAAAATTGTTTATTTAAATTATTTTTTACGGCTACATTTTAATGTAACGAAACATTTAATAAAATGCAATTATTAAAAATAAAAAGTAACTCAATAATTATTTTAACCTATACTGAAAAAACATTCTAAAAAAGTTTCATATAATAAAACCTCAAATCTACAAACAAAAGCAACAACACTCTTTCCCAGCATCTCAACCAGAAATCCACATTTTTAGGCTCTCAGAGTCAGTTCTTCATTAAGCCTCACAATCAATCTAAGCGTACGGAAAACAACCCGCCCCGTCCAAGAAGAAAACGCAGCTCATCACCTGCAACACTACCCAACAAACATTAAAACGAAACCCAAAAAAACCATACCATCAATGTTTACCGCCAAGCGAATCCAACAGATTAAGTTCTCAGGTGTCAGTAAATAAAAAAGCCAACTCTGCGAACCCGCGGCGCGCTGAATTTTCCATCGCTCGACGACGCGCTCTGCGTAATAGACGACAATTAGCGAGCGCTAGCCGACGATTAGAATAGCGGATATACACAGAAGGGAAGAGGGCTGGCCGGCTGTAGATTGTCGGCCGGTCACGATCGGAGGAGGAAAGGAAATAAGAAAGCCGGCCATTAAAATCTCTTGAGAAGAGACCCACTCCGACGCTAGTCGCGTAATTAAGAACAATAAGAACCTGAGAAATTCTTGGCTGCTCCTCGCTAACACTAATCAACACTATCTCTGATAAAGCTCGCCTGGCTTGCTGTCCGGGCCGAAACTATGTACGCTCGATTAACGTTTAATTAAGGATTTTTCCTCCCGACGTTTTCATTTGCGCTATGGTCGTGATTTTCCGCGAGCGGAGATTTTTTTCTTGCTCGGTAGGGTTTTGAGGTTTTGTTGCTTGTGGGCTGTACTTGGGGGTTATCGAGACTGATGAGTTTGTGTAATGCGTGCTTACGAGAAATTTTTCTTTATTTAGATTACGGTTGCTTAATTGTTCGGAATAATGTTTCGTTTGTTTCCTTTGTTTCTTACATTTCTGTGTTATTATACTTAAATGTATGTAAATTTTTATTTTTATAAATTTCTACACTCTAAACTCAAAAGTGCGAAATCTGGAAGTAAATAGTTTAAAAACTACATTTTAATCTTTATAAAAGTTTAAAATGTAGGTTTTAATATTTAAAGTCACTTTCAGATGTAAATGTAGTTCTAAATCAATATTGGCATAATTATAGTATCATTATAATAATATTGTGTTAATATTCTTTCAATATTGTTACAATGTTGCTACGATATTGAAACAATATAAATATTATACTATACTGAGAAAAATTATAAAACAAATATTATTATGTTATATATAGGGAAGCTGTGACATCTTCGAAACATCAAAAAAATTATTATGTTTTATAGCAAAATTTACTATAATTATAACAAATATTGTACTGACACAGCATAATTTCTAGATTCTGCTTAAAGTACTCAATTTCGAGCATGTAACAAAACATCAAATCCAGAAAACTCTACAAAAACAGAAGATTCCTCCAAGACTCGAGCCCCCACACTAAAATCTTCTCACGAGAGTCGCGATATCTCGCCCCATCCCTACATCCTTACTCCTCGCACAAGCCGGCTCGGCGCATAACACCACCAGCGCACTATAACAGCGGCGCTGCAATAACGCAAAATTAATGGCACGCGTCTCCTTAATCGGGCCGGTAAGTGGATTTTTGCCGGGAAAAAGAGCTCCTCCCGCTCGACTTTGATTGATTGACAAAAGGTAAAATCAGGGGAATCCTCTCTCTCTTTCCGCCGCCTATTAACCGACGGGTAGTTCGCTTGGTCCGCGATAGGGGGCGTGCCCGGCAAAAGAGGGGCCCTACGCGCTCTCGCTCGCCCATAACTCAATTCCCACTGTTATATTCCCCCCCCCCCCACGCTCTCGCGCCTGATGGGGGATGTTATTAAGAGGACACCAATAACGCGGCCAATACGGCTTCATTACTAACCATATACGCGCCGAGCGCGCGGCGTTAATGTATGCCGATCTGCTGTACGTGCGCGCGCGCCGCCGCCGCGGCTGTATCGACTTACACCGCTGATTTACGGCGACTCGATCATGAGCGAGAGAGCGTTTACAGGCTGACGCGGCCCTGCGTATATATATACTCGCGCTGCTCTCTCTCTCTCTCATGATTTTTTATCCTTTGAGAATTGCCCGTGCGCCGGAGCGTTCCCAGCGAGTGAAGAGGAGCGAGGAGCTGGGAGAGAGCGAGGGCCGCGGCCGCTTTTCAGTCGTTAAACGGAAAAAGCGACGGGTTTTTCAGGGGGCCTGTGTACTGCGAGGTTAGCGGCAGGTATTTTTTAGTAGGTATGGGTATACGAGACAATGTAAAATCAAGCGTTAACTCCACTTAACGCTGCCGTTATCCTTTGCGGAGTATGGCTCCCGGCGATGATTCATTTATTTGCCCCGGGTTTTCTTAGCGGCAGAGATTTAGGGCTATAGGCGTAAGAGGGAGCGAATATTGTTTTTGTTATCGGTGTTGTTTGTAGAGGAATTAGGTGCCTGTGCTTTGCGTTTAAATTGTTTTGAGAAGAAACTTTAGTGATTATTTTTGGGTAAAGACTTAATTTTTAATAGTATTATAGAATACTGAAAAATATAGAAGTGGTCTGTTCGGATAAATTATAGTGAAATCTTTTACAACTGTATTAAAAATAATAATACTTTATTGAAACAATACTTTAGATGTTCAGTTTACTTAAAAAATATTTTATTTAAATAATTTATGAAAAATCGCAACGCTAATCCAGTAAATTAAACGCTTCAATTCCGAAATCCCAATTCATTAGCAGAATCGTTGTAAATAAAAATAGCCTCGGCTTCGTGTAATGCACAATTATGCACTGCAACGAATAATCTTGATTATTTCAGTTATGTAGTGAACCGATATAATAATGTTTAGGGATTCGCGAGGAGTAACGGGACTACTCATATAATCGTTACAGTGGTAAATCAATTGCAGCTCGGTCGCCGTGCCGGAAATTTAATGCAGCCAAATTATCCACTCTCTATCTCTCGTCGACCGATTTTAGCGTAAATGCGTTACGCACTTTTCGACTGGCGATTTGCCACGAAATTCGTGCTCCAGTCATAATAAAGCCAATTACGGGAAATTCGGATAAAAACAGAGATATATATTGCGGATCTAAATGAAACTGAAAAATATATAAATCGTCTTCCGTAAAGTTTGATTATCGACGTAAAACTCTTTTGATTTATAAAATTCAACTTTTAAATTTTCTAATTCTGACATAATGAATAGCGTGGTAATCTTTAATTTATTTATCTCAATTCCTTTTCATTTAACACTGACTATAATATGTTAAATGAGCGAAAATACATCAGTTTTGCATTAAGTACTGATAATACAAGAAGCAATCTTAGCTTCATTAATGTTACCAGCATTCACCATCATTTTTTACCCATCTACTTTCTAATTAATTACTATCTATCGCAAACATCGTATAATTACGCAAAAGTCATTAACAATTCCAACATTGCTTACCCATACACTTTCAACCAATAATTACCAACCCAATCACCAAAAAAACCCACATCCAATCTCATCTCGTCACCCACCAAAAAAATAAAACCTCAACCCAACATCACCCCCTAAAAATCACCAACCTCTCTCCTCTAACCCCCAAAAAAATCCCATAATCCAAAAACAAAAAAATCGCGCCTCGGGCACACATACACACTCGCCTCTCTCCTCTCGATCTATGCAAATCCAGCAATTTACATTCAGAAGCGCGCAACGTATTCATTTCTGGCCGAGTCCGCTCATTAAAATCCCATCGGCGCGCGCGCGCGGAGAGAGACAGGACAGTGCGCGTGATTAATCGAAAGCTCGGCCGATCGCGAGCGACGGCGGAAGATCTTCAGGCGGCAGAGAAGCCGCCGACTCTCTCTCTCCCTCTCGGAGAGAGATCGCGCGCGGAAATCTCGCGTATCAGTCGATTCCCCGTAGATTCACCTCTCTTGCCGTCGTCTTTCCCCGATGCGCTTCTCTATATCTGCATCTCGCTGAGCGTAAGTGTGTCTGTGTCTGTGGCCGAGGATATACCTTTCTCACATTATCTGGCCGCCTGTCTTTTCTCGCTCTCTCGCGAGCGGGACGCTTGCTTTTCTCTATTTTAGCGGGGCTCCCTCTTCGATTGCTTGATTTTACGCTAGCGCCGCTCAGAGCTTGTCGGTGAGCCCGCGAGCCAGTTCCGAGGATCGAATTGAGAGAGAGAGAGAGAGAGCGCCGTGGGCTTATGGCGAGGGGATTTGAAAAATTGCTCCGACTTGCCGCCAAAGTGGAGACGAGCGCGATGTGTTCGGCTTTCTTTTGACCTTTTCGATGAATTATAAATTAGAGATCGGGGGTTTTAGATGACCTGTGATTTAGCTTGAAATTAAACCGTATTCATTTTCCTCAATCTTCGTAATCAAAATTTCAAACATAAAAATACGTCATTTACAGACACCCAAACGCACCCCTCATTAATTCACCATTAAAAGAATCGCACTCGGCACTCTCACCCATCTCTCTCTCTCTCTCCTCCGCATCACCCACACACTTCCCCCATCTCCAATAAACCCGCATCAATCAATCAATCAATCAATTACCTCTCCGCCATTCTTTCCTCTTCACCCACTCCATCCAGCCGCGCTCACCTATACACTCTCTCTCTCCTTAGTCCCAACCTCGTCCCCGCATCGCTGGAAGTCAGCATCACGTCCGCGAGCAACGGCGGAGATCGCGCTGTGATCAGCGCGCGAGCGCGGGGGAGTCGCGCTCACGTAAGCGTCGGCTGCTGCGCAGCGGGAGAGGATGCGTGCAATTCGAAACGTGACACAACCGCGCGCGCGGGGGAAACTCGCACCAGCAACAATGAGCCCGATCCCCTCTATCGCTCGGCCAATTTCCTCTCGCAACTATTTTCTTATTTGATTTTTTTCCTGCCGCAGGGGCAGCTGGAATTCGCCGGTGAAGGATTGCCGCAGATCGGCGCGGATTAGTGTATACGCAGGGAGGATGGAGACGTTCCTGAGAGCGGCGGATGTCGCGAGAGGCTAGACGTCGCCGAGATCGGCGCGGAAATTGCCCCCGGTTTAATTGATATGCGCGGGGCTTCGGTTTTGCCCGAGGGACTGTTTATGCGGCAGCGCCGCTCGCGGCGCGCTGAGGAACTAAAGGAGAGGGCGAGCTGAGTGAAAAAGCTCGTGGAAGGAATAATTTTTTGTTTTCGGAATATTGCTTTATTCGAGGGAATGGGAAAGACGTTAATTAGCGGGCTTATACGTTGTTTAATCGCGTTTTTGAAAAGAGGAATTAAACGTCGCTTATCGCAGCGAGGCTATTTAGCAGCGATTAACGATAATTTTCATGTTTAAATGTCGAGAAGCTAACGAACGTCGCCGTGTGTTTCTGACAAGACAATTATCCGCCGTCAGAGGGTTACAACGAAGCACACACACACACACACAAGTGGGCCGCCGTCAGTTTCTGTAACTCCGCAAGCTCGCGCGCGCGCGTCGCACGAACCTTCCATTACCAGCGCTATACATTTCAATGATTCCCATTTCCGAGGCGGCGCTACTTGTATTTTCCCCTCCCGATTTCCAGAAATGCGGCATTTACAGAGACTCGATCCGCAGGTAAACAATAAAAAGCGCAATGTTAATTTCGTTTTTCCAGAACGCTTACACCGCGCGCTGCGGACTGTCTCCGGTGGCGCCCAATTTGGGCGCCAGTTCATCCTCGCCCGGCCAGACAATACTTCTTTACTCCCATCGCCCAGGCTGTATATATATATACACGAGGGCTCCTCTTGCGCGTTAAATCCAGCTCCGTGCTCTCGCGCTTGCGAGCGCAAATCCAATTAACAAAATCGCAATCGCTCGCTCGCGCGCAGCCAAGAAAAGTCGAGCTCATCGCTGGGCCCGCTTTCTCTCCCTTTCCGTCCCTTCTTCGCCGCGCGCAGAAACGAAATGAACGAAGCGCCGCTGAAATAATTGCTCCCTCTCTCTCTCTCTCTCGCTCGTGCACGGGCCAATGATTTCGCGCAATCTCTCGCTGCAATCCACTTGTTTCCTCTCGCGCGCGCTCGCGCAGCCGTATACACCTCGCTCGATTCCGAGCAGAGGAATTCCTCGCTCTACCGTTGAGAGAGAGAGAGAGAGAGAGAGAGGCAAGAGAGGGAAATGGCCAATGGGAACGAAATGACCTTTGATACCAGAGGAAGAGAGAGAGAGAGAGAGAGGGAGAAAACAAGCTGACGTGACGACTCGTCCTCGTCGTCGTCGTCGTCGAATCGAGCGCCGGGGTAATAACGAGGCAGAGATGGATGGCCGCGGGGACGAGGAGAGCTCGCGCGCCTGCTCTGACGCTTATTGGCCGGGGCCCCGATTAGCCGAGCCGATTCGCAGCGGCGCCTCTCTGCCCCCCCCCCTCTGATCTCTATGCCTTAAGTGAATTATCGTCCTCCGTAGCTCGGACTAATAATTACTCTAATCGCAGTCGCCTTTTTCAGCGACGATTTTACCTGTATACAGCGCAGTACAGTTGCTTTTGCCGCTCTGCTGTTGCGTCGTCCGCGGGCTGCGGGAATAGAGTCGGAATTATTCATTTGTACTCGCGATGGGGATCGATTGTCCATCGAGGAAAGAGCGATCGGCTGCGTCCTCGGATTCCAGGCTAATTCGACGGGGGTCGGCGAGAGGATAATAACAGATTTTTCGAATTTTGAGGATGCGGGTGAAAGGAGGTTGCGATGGATTATTTGGTTGGGAAATGTTGGGAATTAAGAAGATATGCATGTACTTATTAATTGGTTGGGATGGTTTTGATAATTTATTGTAATATTTGTGGCATGAATACAGCTTTTGATTTAAATATTTCATTAAGTAAAATGATATCGCGATGTATCGATGATGCAAAATTGTCGCCCAGCTATATTACTGCTAAATTAGACAGGAAAATATTCCATAAAAAGCGTAATTAAATTGCTATTTAATCTTATTACCGGCATGATAATACAGACTTGGTACCTGGAAATACAACAGACAGAAATAAAAATTCACTGCGCAATTTAAGTACTTCAATTGGTCTTTGCAAATGCGATTATAAGGATTATTACAAAAATAATTCTTTTTTAACCGAAGCAAATATCGTTTTAACTCGGCAAATTTACATTTCCACCGCGGAAAAGAAACTAAATTACTCGAACAGAATCATAATAAAAAACTGCATTACCTTAAAACAAGCAATCAGACGAATTTGAGCTATTTCCAACAGCGCGCAATACCGAAAAACAATTTTCCACAAAGCGCTTATCCCATCCGCGCCAAAGAAAAGATCATACGTCCTCTCTCTCTCTCTCTCTCTCCCCAACAAATACCCTCAGCATCTCGGTAACAATTCCCCCAGCGCGATGTAACTGTAATCCACTTTATAAATATCAATTACCCGCGCGCTCACGCTATATACGACGCAATAAAATTTCAATAAGGAAATCGATCATTATCAATAACCGATACATATATATATATAGGGAAGCGAGCGTGCGCTTAGGCCGCCGCTAAAGGATGCGCGTGGCTCTATCTCTGGCGCGCATCTCGATCACGATCCTCGCGCACGGAGATCGCAATCACGCACGCGCGCGCGCACGCATGCGAAATCGCCCACTACTCGGCGCTGCGCGTTTTTCTTCCATCGGCTTCCCCTTTTTTCTTTACCTCTCTGCCTTTCTCTCTTCTTCTCGGGCTGTCGCGAGAGAGGAACGCACGTGCGTGAGACTGAAATTGCGGAGGAACGCTCGGAGAGAGGCTGCGCTTTTCTGGCGTTACGCGCGCGCATGTCGTTCCGAGATTTTTCCTTAATTTGCGCTGTCGCGTGCCTACGGAGCGGATTCGCGAGGTACTGTTAAGGATGGGTGAATGGGTCTTTGGTGTAATTGGAAATTTTTAGTTTGGTGGTGTTATTTAAGTTAACGTTAATTAAATTTATAAATTTTAGAAAATATTTAATGGTTAATAAAAAATGTTTAATGTGGATAATAATAATAATAATAATTACTAACATAATTATGTATGCACCACAAAGCTTTTTTGTACTTTTTAGTTCACGCTCTTTTTACCAACCTCTAAATTAACCAACAAGAATCTGCAAACACTTGCTCTCAAGTAAGCGAATAATCACCGTACGAATTCTAGAGCTTATTAGAGACAATAAAAAAGGACAAAGCACGCGTTAATAACACGCGAATTTTTTATATCTCAATGGGACAACGGGCGCGCTACTTTTGAGAAGAGAAGATCCAGCTCTTGTAACTTAACGAAAGTCCTTCAAAGTGCCGGGTCGCTCGCGCGAGCCACAAAGAAGCCCGGAAAAGAGAGCCGCGCACTCGTGAGGCTTCAAAAAAGCATTTTTAAAGCGCCTCGTTAAAAAGAGAAGGAAAGAAAATTTTCCTCGGCAAGAAAAAGCTCGGACGGCCGGCAGGGCCGCGGGAAAGTGGCAGAGCGGTGACGAAGAAAAAGGAGGAACGTGTAGCCGGCGGTGACACGAGGAGTTCCGGTTTCCGCGTGCGTGTGTACTCGCAGTCTTAAGGCGATGTGTATACAGATGCGAGGTGCGCACGCATCGAAGGATGCGTTTACAGGGCGCCAATGACCCTATAGATGTAACGGGCCGCTCTCGCGTTGCTCTCGATAAGAGGGCATCTCGAGGCTTTTTGCTGACTTGGCTATGGAAGATGTTGGTAGGTGAAAGGCATGCTGTGTTCTTTGTCACTGTGAAGTACTGAGTTTTTTTTAAAGTTATTTTACAGTCTCTTTAACGTAACAATCGGATAGAGATAATGATTATAGCATAGTGAATATTTTTTTTGTTTTTGAAATAAATACGAAAATTTTTATTCTTTTTTTTTATTTAAGTGCCATGAAAATATTGAATATATAAGTATAATAGATTTTTCGATTGTTCAAATTATTACGTCAATCGTCGTCAAATGAATTATTGTGGATATGAAAATTAAAAATTTCTTACTTTCAGCTCGAACTTTGAAATCTGTTTTTAAATGTTGAAAGATGAAGAAAGTCGGAATATGGGACTCTATTGATTCGAAAAACTCGAGTGTTACACACATATTTTTAGGTTTAATTTTAGATAATATTGGATTAAAATACCACTCTTTAGAAGTAAATAAATCAACTTAGAGAAACTGTACATACATACATCTGTTAGCGCTAATTTAAACTAGAGAAAACAAACCTTTATTTTTTAGAGAATTAGAAAAGCTTAAGTAATTCTAATAATTAAGCAAACATAGCTTTGTACAATGAACGCAAAATTAAACTAGTTGTAAGAGAAAGTGCACCGATCATAGTGAGGTATAGAGGGTACAGGTTATAGTGTTGCAGATGTGACAGCCATTTATAGGAGATATACGTATGTCTATATGTATATGATATAGACATAATAAGAATTGTTTTCTCCTATAAATGGCGGACCAATCAGCAAAAGGTACTTTTGTCGTCCATTCCTGCGCCCTCTAATGAGGAGCACTAAAGAGACTCGTTATTGTTAAGCGCAACGCTTCAAAAAGATAGTGTGTACTTCTGGAAATCATACATTTTAATCAGGTATTTTGTTATTTATTTAATTAATTCTTTAACCTAGAACGTATTAAATCGACTTAAACATAGTATTACTTAATATCATGCGTTGAAAATATCGTTTCTGCCAAACGTCTATCAGATTCAACGGTTAAGAATCGAAAAGGTTATGTTTGCTTCCGATAAACCACGACGGAAATATAATAAGGTTTATACAAAAGCTACGCGTATCACCGAGTATAGGGGAATGAAAAATGATCCTCCTATTAGTCAACGCATTCTTAAAATGTTTACATTAGGGTGATCTGAAGGACGTTTAGGTAGTGCCTTTTTGACTGCAAACATTTTATTTCATAAATTTATCGTAACAATTACAGCAAGGAAGACGTAACGTATAAAATGGATCTCGAGGAATTTCGTCGGCTGAGGCTAGAGGGATTAGATGAATACGAAAAGATGTTGGCAGATGAAAAATTTAGTGATATAGAATTCATTGTCGCAGGAAAAACAATACGTGCACATAAATGCGTGCTAGCATGTCACAGCAGCGTCTTTGCTGTACTATTTGAAAATGATTGGAAGGAGAATATTGAAAATAAGATTCAAATCGAGGATTTTGAATACGACATAATAAAAGAATTGTTAAGATTCATCTACACTAGAAAGGTCGATGAAATAGATAAATACGCCAAAGAGCTACTTGCCGCAGCACACAAGTATGCGATCGACGCACTAGTCTCTACATGCGAGGAAAGTCTCTGCCGGAC
>UELX01006295.1:0-11263 GCA_900480035.1 Eupelmus urozonus | reverse complement strand
GGCCGAAAATAACACTTTCGTGATTTTGAGCCGGGAGCGAAAGTGGTACTTTCGGCCAGGGTATGGTGAAAAATTATAATTTTTTATGATATTTGACATATTGTTACAATTTCTATACAACTAAATTCGGAATTTTAATATTATCAACGAACATCGTTCTGTTCTTTTAATTCTTTTTAAAATATTTCTACATTTTTGTACTTTTATTCTATTATTGAATCTAATATTGCACTTTCGATAAAATTGTGTTCTGATAAATAGTAGAATTAGTTATACTTTATATTTTCGTCATTTCATTTTTCTTCGAAGTTAATTTTATAAAAATACGCAAATATTTAACTTTCTATTATATATTCTTATTTATCGAAATAATTTTAATTGAATTAAAACACACAGCAATCTATATAAATTATTTCTGATAAAATAGCCGTCTAAACTTTTCCTTTCTGACAAACTACCTCCTCCCCTCTTAAATTTGGGGGACGAAAATGTCCCTCAGTACGTGAAAGGGTTAATCGAAAAACAACATAACTTGTGCAGTTTTAGAAGATAATTTTAATATATGTTCTTGGATATCATTTAAAACATAATCCTAATTTTCAACAATGTAAATGCTTCCAAAGTTAAAAATACTAAAGAGTTCAAGAAATTAAAAGTATGGCTTCTAACTAAAATGTAAATAATCCAGCTCAAGAATTCTAAATGAATTAAAATTGAAAAAATGGAGAAAACTATCTTTTCTTCGTCGTTATTATAATTAAAGAATAAAAATTAGTTCCATAGTTATATTAGTTCAAAATTGAGCAATAAATATGCAGTGAAAGTTATTTTTACCAATTCTGAGTAATTTTACAATTTGTTAGTAGATTATTGTCTTTAAAATTGGAACTAGCATAACCTGGGAAATAAATTATAATGTTTAAATTGTAAAACTAAACATGTCGGCAAATGAAAACTAGTTTAATTTTTCTGAAATTTTATTTAAAACATTATTAGATTTGATTATCTACATTTCAAGTAGTAGTATTTTATTCTACATTTTTCAGAAAAGATTCTCAAAATGTCCATATCTTGAGATTCTTGATCGTCATATTGTTAGACGTACTATTGAACTTTTATCATCATTTATAGTATTTTAAAATATATCCAGAAATTCAAACTGGATCTAAGGGTTCTCCTGTGGCCAATGTTGAGATAAACTAAACTGTTCTTCTGTTTGTTGAATTCAGTGTAACTTTATACTAATTTACAGGGCTATATTTATATAAATATATAATTAATTTAGTATTGCTTTTGTTTTGCTAAACTGATTTTGTAATAGAAATTTATATTTGTATATTTATTTTGCAATGGAAAATTACGTTAAATTATATTTAAATTTAATTTCTTAATTAAAATTTTCTTTTGTTTGTCGGTGTTCTGCATTGGGTTATTCGGAACTGCGAGCGATTTAAGCTCTCAGCGCAAAGCGCAAGTTACGAGATCCTCGAAAATTAATCTACAGGATTGCAGTCGGCTCGATATATAGGATATGTCCGATTTCACGATTGAGCGGGTAGAGAATCGTGCTGGTATATGTGAAACTTCGTGTGAAATAGTACTTTGATAATAGGGATACTAACAGTAGTTGCTTATTTAGCGTAATTTAGTATTTATTAATTAAAAAATAAGTTAATTTATTTGATCGATATCTAACAATTTAAATTCATTAATACTAATTAAAAAGATCAAGGCTTGGTTTTAAAAAGCTTCTGATACAAGTATTTCAGTTTAACAATGAAGAAGATATGTAACGTCCGCATTTAGAATATTAACGATAAATTGATAGAAATCAGTTTTATAACTGTAGAATATATAGATAATTAATATAATTTCTATATAGATGGTTGTTAAAATATCAAAATTATTTAGTAAAATAGTTCAATTTGAAAGAAATAGCTGTTTATGATGAAGAAGCTAAGAACGTACAGGTATCCAAAAAATTCGGTTCAAATTGACGTGACTTATGGATTTAACAGTGCAATGCAATTATAGTATTGAAACATAGTAACAGAAATTTTTTGATAATTATGCAGCTATTAATTTTTAATTAGTTCAAAGTGAATTCGTCTATTGTAACTTTGATTTTGTTTATACGGAAAAAAAAATTACAAAGAATTTTAACTTAGCAAATTATATTTTGTAAAATTATAAACTTTGTTTGAGTCTAAATCTTTTTCTTTCAACAAAATTACAGATTTTTAAAAGCGAAAAAATATGGAAAATTTATGAAAGTATAAAAATTGAGATGAAACAGTATGAATAATAAAGTCTTGAACTACATTCAAATATATTTTTATAAGCAAGAGCATTTATGTAAATAACTATAGAAGTAAAATTGAGTTCTGATTACTCTGCATGTATTTTCGCACATTCATCCAGTAGGCTAAATGACAGTAAAATTTTTTTCAGAACAATGATTAATAAAAAGTCCTGACTAATAATGTATTTCTACAAAATCAAATAACTGCCTTTAGTAACAATAATTTTATTGTAAAAAATAATAAAATTCCCTAAGCCTACGTTTTACCTTTCAGCTTGTAAAAAAGCTAGGCAGGATCATTATCACGGTTTTCGTTATCAGAGCTAATCCATACATCACGATTATAATTATGTAGCTCGTCCATTAAACATTCATAGATCGCGTAATTTACAGCGTCTCTAGAGCCGCAGCTTGAATTATGAAGGTTGCCTTTTTCATTTTCTTCCCGCTAACGGTGGTGGTGCGGTGGGTCCAGCTTATGTAGGAACAATGCCTCCTCGAGGCGCCTACACACGAGCGGCTTTGTAGGTCGCAGCTTAAATAATCTAACGAGGGCTATTTTTCTACGTACGGCCGACAGGCAAGTCGAAGCAAGAAAGAGGGGGAGTCTGAGCCAAACTCTCGTGCGGAATCGAAGATAAGAAAATTTACGAGCCCTTATATATATCGCGGCATGATTTTTTCCTCCCTTCGCATCCCGCAAGTTTACGTCTCTCGCAGTCTTTCTCCACCCTCTTACTTTCTCGCTCGCAGCTCTCTCTCTCCTCTCCGGCAGCCCCCGCAATGCCCGCTGAAGCGGACAGGTCGTGCATCCTGGGCACACGCTAGCAAACACAGAGAGAGAGAGAATCGGTGCGCGCTTCGTCTTGGGTATATAGGAAGGAAGTGCTAGGAATGTTAATACGAGTATTATGATTTATCGATGCGGCATCGGAAGAGGGTTGCTACAGGGCTGCCCGCCTCCCGCAAGCGCAAGAGGGATTCGGCTCTCTCTCCGGCCGGCTTTTTGCGCGAGCTGGCACACACAACGCGCGCGCACGCACGCGCCCAAGGAGAGAAAGGTAAGACTCCGCTGAGAAAAAGGCGCTTTCGTCCTTTCCCTCCGCTCGATTCGCTATATCTTTCTGCCAGCTGGAGAACGCGCGTGGGTGTAGCGCGCACGTGTGTCTGTGTGCGAGGGGGGAGGCTGAAGAAGAAGGAGGGCGACATTTTTCTTAGCCGGCTGAGCCGTTGGAGATTTATTTCCGGGTCTCGCAAGACAAATGGCGAGATTGTGTCCAAAATTTTAACAGCGCATTTGGGTGAACACGTAGCGCTCTCTCCCCTCAGCCCACCCCCTCCTCAGCCACCCGCTGGCGAAGATACTCCACCCTCTCTCCTACCGTTTCTTTTTCTACGCTCTGCGCGCAAGGGGCTGTATGTACGTACATATATATATATACGTGTACACGCACGCGAGATGAGAAAAAGACGCCGCCAAGGGTTGCCGCTCCCGGCTAAGGGTGGAGAGAGAAGTTTTCTAGTTACCACCCCCGCGGAGCGCTCCGTCCTGACAGAATCGAGCCGTGAAACGAGATCCGAGGGGCTGCGAGTTTATTCCAATTATTGGGACCGCGCGTTCGGTTTTTCCTCGGCGCGTGCAGGGGGAAATGCGCAACGAATTTTTTTCGCCGCTCGACGTCGCGACGGAAGGAAGGGCTGCAGCGCGCGCCTGGAGCTCGATCTAACTTTTCCAACTACCGATCGTTCCAGGTCCCCAGGAGCAATAATTTATTGCGTCGCTGTTTTTTCCTTTCGCCCAGTCTCGCTCTCGCTAGCTCGAGCTTTCTTGCCGAGACCGCGCCGGAGCGAGCGGCGATCTATGGAGCGCCTTTTTGTTTGCTCTTCTTTTGCCACGTAACTTTTTCAATTTCAATGCGTATAATTGATTACCTTGCTAATGCGGGGGATGAGGCTGTGTTGGTTATTTTGAATTTTATAAGACTTTTCCTGAGACAAATAAATTGGTAATATATTAGAGATGGAAATTTTGCTAGATGACAGTAAAAAAATATTGCAAGCTATCATGCGTTAGCACTTGAACCTACATGTAAAAGATACTGTGTGATAAATTCTCGTGATAAAATTTAAGAAATATTTATTATAAAAATTTTTTCATGAATGTTTCATTGTGTCTTATATTGTTTTTAGTACTTAAAAAAATGTTTTAACATTTTTGAGATGAAACCCAATTTTTATTCCCTAAACTTGGCATAATGGTTTTACTAAGAACAATATTTTTAGTTATTGAAGTAATTCAAGTTTGAATTTCCCGCGTTGTTTACATATTTTCTATTGCAGCGATTTTTGGCTAGCATTTTTTTCTTATATGTTTATTGAAAAACCGTATTGAACATACTTTTATATTAGCCGCATATTATTTTTTCATAGATTAGTTTTTTTATAAAATGAGTTTGCCTTAGTGATTAGAACTGGAGTTTCCTTAATTATTCTGAATCACGATACATTCAAGAAGTAATTTCATTTGAAAAGTGGTTCTGTTGAAATCTACTCCAATAGGTAATATGTCAGTTATGAATCGGTAAATTACATTTCATTCATTTATTAATGGATTGACTAATTTCGGCTATTTCTTATTACATCGAAAATTTTCAAACCAGATACATTTAATTATCGGACAACTTGTAATATTAACTTTCCGTAAACCCGAAAGCCAGCGCGAGTTCATAGAATGATAAAAAATGTAGCCTCACGGCAAAAAGCAAACAATGTATTACCCCGAAATTCGTTTATCTCATAATGAAGAAAAAACAGCTCCCCGGCGCATTTAACATTGAACGCACATCCCGGCCGGCCCATCAATAAACGAAAAGCTCCTAAATCTTCGGATTTCAACTTCCTTTCACTCTACCTCCAGCGTCGCCTAATAGAGAAATATCCCATCCCCTAACGAATCCACCTCCACTCGCACATCCTTGAATCCATCTCGCCACACCGCATCGCTCTAAACCCGCATTCCTCCGTTGTCTCGTACGCGAATATACATCCATCGCTGGCTCAGAGGTTCGGTGCGTGCCCGGTATGCCTAGGTACCAATTTTTCGCGGCTACGCGCACACGCGGGGGCAGGATAAATAATGTACGCGGGGACGTCACGCCATCGCGAAGGCCATGCCTCTTTTTCCAGGGCCGCACGCATTTCTGGCCTCTCACGCTATCGGGCCGCACGAAAATTAGATTCCCTATCTGTCTCTCGCACGCGCTAGCGGGGAGAGCTTTCGCTTCGGCTCTTCGGAAAAGAAAAGTAAATTGCCCCGCCCGACGCTTGCTGACCTCCTCCCCTCTGCATGATTCGTGCGCGGAGGGTGGCCTGACCTAATTACTTTTATCCGCGCCCGCGCCCGCGCGCGCACGCTTTGCTCTATTTCCGCTGCTTTCATTATATTTTTTGTGCCTCTCTCCCTCCTTGTACTTTCCTTTCCGTTAATTCCCTTTGGTTTTCATACAAACTTAGCTCTACGCGAAAAACAGCTAATTTCTAGTACTCTTCGGTCCGGCCATTATTATCCCCGCATTTTTATCTTAACCATCGTGCTTAATTACATTTTTGACTCTCGGAAAAATTCAAGTCAGCACTACGCGTATTTGAGCAACTACGCAGAGGGCCGAGGGAGATTTATTTTCGGAAAAAGAAATAAGTCGCTTGATGCTAATGTTTATTGAAAGTCCTTCGCGAATGAAAATAAAGTGCTTCGTGCATCCAAGATGCGTGCTCGTCCGCGTATACACACAGGGGGGGGAGGTGGGGAGGGATGAAAGTCCAACGACACCGCCTCGGGGGACGTGCCGGCGCGACTGCCCCCGAGAAAGGGACGAGGCGCGTACGCGTCTGTGGCTCTTAATATTCCGGTCTGGAGACAAATGCGAGACAAATGTTTTATTTAACGTCGTGTGTGCTCCGGTATAGCCCGGAGAGAAAGAGTACACGTATAACTCTTCGCCGGACCATTAAACTTTCACCACTTTTTAATAGAGTATTGTGGATGCTCTATAGAGAATGTGCTGAATTATTTTTTTTCAAATTACGGGGCCTACCGCGGGAGGCTGGATTCTGCTCGGGAGGGCTGGTTTTTTCGCCAGGTGATAAGGATCTTGTGTAATCGAATTTAATTTATAAACAACACTGAAAATTTCAAATGTTCGAAAAAGAAGTCGAAATAAATATAAATTCATTCGCTTTATTGTTAATTAAAGTCATTATTATATACTATTCTTATCAGAATGAAAATCGTTGAAAAAAGGTAAAAGTAATCGTTGTTGCAATTCTAATCAGAACCTGCAAAAAAAACTACATGCTTCATATTTCGTAGATCTAACGAGCGGCTATGTCCTGCTTGCGAGCCTTGTATAGCTCTGAGCTTGCACTGCGTCGCCTGGCACTTTCTCTTTTTCTCTCTCCTATATTCTCATTTGTCCGTTGTGTTTTACAACTCATCTGTCGTTTTGCCACCGCTAAACCCGACGAATGATCAGGGCGCTCTTTTTACGACCTCGTAAATCACAACACTTTACGCAACTTGCATACATGTATAGAGCGCAAGGTGCAGGTATAAATAATATTTTCCTTTGATCGCTACTATATTAATGAAGTGCTTACAAAGCTCGTTTTAACAAAATTCATTAATCTCCAAGCGTTAAAAAAGTAGCTTTAATTAATTCAAAGCGTAGATAAAAGCCCTCCGCAAATAGATTATTCAATTCAAACAACGTTTCAGACCGATAAATTTGTCCAAAAGTCCTAAAAGCCCATTCGTCATCCATTACGCTCGCGAAAAATAATCTCAAAAATAGCGCGCACCATTAGCGCGCACATAAATTAACTATTCTCCTGCTGCTATAGCTCGCGGCCGTGCAGCCTCTCGCAACGAGGTGCGAAACTCGCGCGCATCGCGCTCCGCTGCTGTCCCTGTCGAAAATGAGCAGGCGGCCGTTTGCGGCCGGCAGGAATTAACAGCGAGAGAGAGAGAGAGCGCGCGTCCGAAGTTTCTCTCGCGGTATAATGATAAATCTCGCGCGCTCGCGCTGTTAAGCGGTTTACGCGAGCGCGCGCGGTTTAAGCATTCGGATCAGCGCGAGATCTCCCCAATGAATTTTCTGCCTCCCGGCCTGGCCGCTCGAGAGCTTGAGAAACTTGCTGCTAAGTTTTGGATGGGAGAGAGTCGAAGGGTTGTAGTCTCGGGAGTTTCCAACAAGTATACTGCTTGGGGTGGGGGAGGAAGTGTCTTTAGGACGGTCTCGTGGCTGGGTGGACGGTGGGTGAGGGCGATCTGACGGGTTAGAGTGGCCGGCCGCAGATGAGCCTGTGGTAAGACGCAATATTCGCTTGGCGGTTGTACGAGGACGGTCGTTCTTTGGCCGGTTTGTTTTAAGTAATGATGACTCGCTGAGGAGGCGAGCTGCATTCCGGACGTGCTTCCGCGAAATTTTGGCCGATGTTAATTGTCACTTGTTGAAGGTTGGGGAATGGATCTTACTTGTTTGAATTGAGAAGTAGGTGTAATTGTTTTATGTAGTTGTCGTTTTATTTTTTAATAAATCGAAGAGAAAAATGTGCAAGACGAAATATCTCCTCATTCTTTATATTTAATTATTACTTTATTAAAATAACATGAATGTATAACTAATAAGATAATCAGAAAAGCTGAGAAATCACTTTATTCCCAAGCTGATGACCAAAATCCTTGTTCGTGGAAATAAAATACAGGTTGCACAATAGAGGCCGAGCTATCGGACGGGGGGCCGATAGTTTTTCGAGTCGCGCGCTTAGCTTTAGCGAGTAAAAAAAAGGATCGAGAATTTATAGCCCCAAACAAAATCCAGGTGCACAAAGGACTTCTTAATAACATAATACATCTGAAATCGAAAAGCCCTCTCTGGCGTTACCAAGGCCGGTGCACATATCCGTCTTTCTGAGCGCGAGGAAAAAATAAAAGGGCCGAGAGTGGGAGAGAGAGAGAGAGAGAAAAAACCGAAAAATCTCCGGTAAATGCGCGCTTCGACGCGCGGGCATTTTGGAATCCCATCCCCGCGCGGACAAAGAGTAAAATTTGAATATATATATCCTCTCGGCGAATGGCTCCTCTCTCTGGGCACCTCCCACCTCTCTCTCTCTCTCCCTCATACAGCGAGAGAGGGCGAGCGAGAGAGAGAGAGGCGTGCATACACAGAGAGGAGAGAAGAAGCGAAGTTCCGTGGTGGACGATGCTCTCTCTCTCTCTCGCTCTGGCTCTGGCTGTGTGAATGTGCACCGGTGCGCCACGTCCTGACGCATACGTGGTCATGGACCAGGTATGGCGTGGTAGCGAGGCGGCGGCGGCGGCGGCGGCGTGTTGGTAGCGATAAATCATGGGTTACCACATTGTAGCCCAGTAAATCATCGGACGCGCGCGGGCGCGGGGAGAGAGAACGCGAGAGCTTCCCAGCGTGAAATGAAACGAATTCATCTCTGTCAGGGCCCCCACTACGTGCGAGCCAACTCGCTCTCTCCCTCACCCCCTCGCACACGAGCCTTCTTTCTCTCTCTCCCTCTCCCGCGTACAGCTATCTCGTCGCCCGCTTGCGCGCGCGCGCGCTTTGCCCCGCGGGGCCACCTCCTCCTCCTCCTCCGATCTTTTCTATCCTCCACACGCACATCCAGCGCCTCGCCGTATTATATCCACTTTTCTACTCACGGAATACGTGCGTGGCTCCACCCTCCCTGCGCGCGTAACCCTGCCTCGCCTCTTCTTCGCCGCTTCTTCTAAGCTTTTCGCGCCCAGCTTTCCTTTTTTCTCCCCCGGATATCGATCGCCAGCTTTGATGAATCGCGCGCGATGCAGGTTTGTGTATACTTTCGCCGCGCCCGATTTTTCTCTCTTTGTAGCGCGCGGCTTCAAGCGGAATTGCGTTAACGAATATTTATGCCCCAACTTCGAAAGGGAATTTTTGTTTAATCGCGGATTTTCAAATTTACTGCTGATGCCGATGAATTTCTGCTGCCGAGCGAACTTGGGCGCGAACTTCGCCGCTGCCGCGAGAGAGAGAGACTGTAAACTTGGCGAAAACTTATTTTTAAATAATTACCGCCTAGTCCGACGGCTGGGAGCTTCTTTAGAAAGGCGAAATTACTCTTCCCGGTGATTCATGGTACGCGCGCTTCGGAAATGAGTTATCGGCCGCTCCTCAAAAATGTTTGTTAAGGAGTTCACCTTTGTTTTTCTACCATCTTTTTTCGTTTATTTTTCATAATTTTTTATGAATGTGAAAAATAGTTTTTAAAATTGTTATAATTGTGTTTAAAAATTTATATATTTTAATTACAAAAAAATATGAAAAAATTACTTGAAATTAAAAATAAGTAGAGTTGAGTTGTGAAAGTTTTGTAATGAAGATAATAAATTGACGAAAGTTATTGCCGGAATTTCGAAGCACGTGAATAATCTTTATTCATCCATCGTTTTCAATGCGTGAGAGATATGGCATGCTTCACTTTTTTGATGCATGAGCGTAATATTTATGTTGGTTAAAATTTATTTATTGCCTTTTAGATGACAAAAAAATCGTTCGAAAATAGTCACAGTAAAATTACCAAAATTTAAATAAAAATTTTATTATTTAATTAATCTCTTTATACCAAATTTTCACATTTATTTTAAAAAATCACGAACTTTATATAAACGAAATAAATCATCGGGTACTCTAGAAAACTTTTCCCCGACATCACCGCTCATACACATAACCAAACGATCTCGAGATCTTTGAATAAATCAATTAACCTCGGCAATAAAACAGATACGCGCGAAAAGTAAACAAGTCGAGAGAAAAAAAGTGCAACGAAAAACAAAAAATTCTTCTGGAACAAGCGCAAGCGGCGCGTCCGAATTCGGCAAAGCGGAGAGAAACCGCCCGAGAGGCATACATATACAGCGCGAGGCTCATATTCGAGAATCCGTATTAATCCGGACAGGGGCGTTATGAATTGCGCTTGCGGCGACGAGAAGCACACATGCGGCGAAGCCTCGTTTCGCGCCGCCTTCGTACTTATATTCCTCTCTCTCTCTCTCTCTCTGGCTGCGCGCGGAGAGAAAGAAAGGAAGTAGGCGCCCCTTTTGCTCCTCGACGTCAGCGGCGCGATATTTATCGTAATTTGATACAGGCTGGGCTGTGCAAAAAATGAAGCCGCGGCGAGTTCAGGCGGTGGCTATGGTGACGGATGCGTATGCACGGGGATGATGATGATGCTTGGGATGGTTCTGGACCGGTCGCGCCTTATTCGTCTTCTTTGGTGTCTTGTGCACCCTCGGTTTGAATTTTTATTGATTGATGTATGCACGGCTTCTCTGGGGCCAAGTACTTCTGGAAATGAAAGTGTCTATATGGGTACGATTGTTTGTAGTGAAAGTGGTTTTTGATTCTACGAGGCCGGTTTTTATACTCTTTCTTTGAATGTAACTGTTATGTAACAGGAAGCTCACTTTATGATAATTGTGTATGAGTTTCTAATCTCAAATGTAATAATAATGATTGTCACAAAATATTTATATTAAATTTTTTTAAATTAATCTTATTCTAATAGAAGTGTTAAAATGTATGAACTGCCTGATTATTCCTTATCCGTTACTACTTAACTATTGTGTGAACCGATACATAGGTACTTTGTCAAGTCTTTTTACAATCTGTTTTTTTTTTCACGTTTTTAGTGATACTAACATTACTTTACATTCTTTCAATGTAATTTTTCCAACAGAAAATACTGTTGAGTAAATTTAAACACGATTTAAGCTAGGTGTGAATTTACAGCGATTGTAAAAGCAAAAGTAAAAATTCCTGATTTACGCGTTACATTTAAAACTGATCCAAAGTTCAAACACAGCGATGTAATTTTTTCTTAATAGATCAAGGTAACTCGCATATCCAACAGCAT
>UELX01006294.1:0-11264 GCA_900480035.1 Eupelmus urozonus | reverse complement strand
TAATTAGGAGAAAATAAACAGGTATTGTAACCAATGTAAAAACATATTAAAAAATTGTTCTGTAATATCCACCTATACGTACAGTTACATTTATATATATAATTTTTTAATAGTACTCTATGTAACTTCCAGACCTGATGAAGATGGCAAAATAGCCCTCGAAACGTCGTCTATTAATAAAGTGATTTGACTCGTAAAAACAACTGTTTTTGAATTCAAAGTTTATTTTTGTTTATGATCAAAAGGCAAAGTGAAAGTTGTAAAATCGATGTAGTTTTTTTTTAATATCTAAAACAGTCGTTCTTGGAACGGTCATGTCTTAGAAAATAAATTATGGAATTTTTCAAAAAAGTTATGTCAATTGTTCATAATTAGTAATTTGATCAGTTAAATTTTCAGCCTTAAATACTTGTTTATTATTATTTTTTTTTTTTAAGAATAAAATTATACATCAAAAAATTGTTTTTTAAGCAACGCGATAACTAAAGTAAACTTGCTTATGCAAGTTAATTTATTTAATATCTGATAATATCTGATTATTATCTGTTTGATTGAAATTTTGCAAAAAGGTAGATATTTAATTATTTAATTAATATCTATTAGTTGAATTCTTTGAAAAATATATGTTTTTGTACTAAATCTGTATAATAAAATGATACTTAAGTATCGTACCTAAACCTATGCAAAACAGAGCGTAAAATCATAATATTTTATTATAAAAATTATAATAGTACTTTAAATATAGTAGTTGCATCATTCTTAACTAAAAATAAGGGTAAGCATTTGATATGGATTATATAAGGATAAGGAAAATATGCCAGAGAATAATTTTTTTTAACATTACTTTTATTAATCATTATCGGTATATAATATGCAATAATATTACGTACGTAGTACTCGACAATAGTGATTGTTATGGATTATCTACAGTTGTGTTTTGTGTGTCTTAAACTATAATGTAGGTTTCAATACCTCACAACTCAAATACGAGTTACATCGCACTTTCCTCATCTCACCATTGTCGATCACCCATTATTTGATAATAAATAAATTGATACCCTATATAAAACATACAACTCTCATTTTCCATCTTCAACTCTTATCTTCTCGCGCTAGTATTTACAAAGTGTAAAAAAAGAAAAGGATCGCATTTAAATAAAATATTCTTCAGCCTTATTATTTATTCAAATACAGTTTGCGAAAATCTCGCACCTCGAATTGCAACTTTCAAAAATTTGTCTAATCAAGGAGGATTAGTTATCTTCGGCACTGCTTTATGTCTATATTTTTCTTTTTTTTACTTTTTCGATCAGTTGATATGACTTTTTCGTTTTTCTAGTGCTGTTCGAGATTTTCATAACGTTTTATATTTGAGAAGCAAGATCTTTTATTGTAGGACCGTTTTTACGTACATATCAAAATAAAGAAATACAACACTTGAAAAAATAAAATGTTTGAATTCAATAAATCGCAGTCAAATTTTGAAAAGGTCAAACAAAAAATACACAAAGAACTGAAATAATAAATACTCTTAAATTCTAAGTAGACCGTAAAAAATCATTTGTCCCGCTTCTCGATTATCGCTACAAATAACGTCATAATATTAAAAAAACTTTGAAAAAATATACATAGTAAAAAGCCGTTAAACATTCACGAGGGAAGCAGCAATTATTGTTTGTTCTTCCTCGTTTGCTCGAGCGTATAACCAAAGTAACCGAATGAAAAGCAATTCGATAATTGCTTGCTTTCCGAACTTCCATTGTCCAAAGTTTTCGAGTAAACTCCAAGAGCGCAGGTCTCTCTTTTTCTTTCTCTCTCTCACTCTACACTATGTGGAAAGTCGCCGCGAGAGAAACTTTTTTCACGATCATTTAGCAAAACTTGTGGGCTGAACACACTACGAAAACGAGTTTACATTTACACAATTGTTATTTGATACTTCTCTAACCGTTAGTAGGATCAGTCGTGTACGTATCGGTCATCAGCGATAATTTTTTAATTTTATTTTTTATACCATTTATGCATTCTAATACATTTAAATTATGTCGTTTACATTTTATTTACTTTATATTATGTGTAAGTCTGCGCGCGTGTGTTTACTACTGTGTGTCTTCGTTTACATCTACACACGTTTGAGCAGCATGATTTTTATGTCTTTTATATAAAGTGTCTCTGGTGTGTGTGATATCGCATGTGCGACTCATTTTTATTTATCATGAACCTACTCATGCAAGGCTTTTTTTACGTGGAAAAAAACAATGACAATGAAAATTTTACGGCGTGCGTGTATTTTACAAAACAATGTTGGTACAAGCCATCGCTTCGGCCATTTCGGGATGGGAAATTATACAAAAAATAATGCATTACAATTTATCCCATACATCCCGACACAATGGCTAGCTTGTGTATCCTTAGTTTCCTAAATCTAATTTTTACATCTTTTGCATGATTCTACATTAGCTGTTTTTTGTTAATGAAATACGTTTCAATTTAAAATATTGCATCTTTTGAATTAGAAAGTTTGCCCGCGCGTGAAAAGTCGATATAACAGAATTTCAAAGAAGAACTTACATGGATGGGGCAGTTAAAAGGTAGCTTTACAGAAAGTATTCTGTTTGGAAAAATCAGTCAGTTTCACACATTTGAAACAATTATGTGTTTAACACATTGATATTCGCAGTAGACTTGAGATTTAACATCGAACATGTTTATCGAGAATCATTTCATTTTTAATTTTAACCGAGTGGGTTTATTGGATGGATTTTATTGGATTTACTTAAAAATGGCGAGTAATTTCAAGTCTTTGACTTTGTAACAAATTATACAAATTATTTTTTATTACAGTTATATTTTCTTATTTATACAAAGCAATCGATATTTTTTCTCTCAATCAAAAGTGTTTGAACGTAATTTTTTAGTACGTTTATTAAATAAAAATTTCGATTTTTTAGCATCTACAGTATATAAAATAAATGTTGTACTTTATTTCAAAAAAAAATTATGTGCGCTTTAATTTTGCGCTTTCTTATACAATTTTAAGATTCACAATTGGCAGTGTTGTTAAGTCTGCAGTAAGGGTTTAGAAACAAGTCTTTTTTTTCCAAGAATATATATATGCTGTGCTTTTTTCTACTAATTTTCATTCTATATACTTTGTGTTTGACATTTTGTTATTATAACCACCGAGAAATCACCATTTTTTGCCTAATATACACGTACTTTTAATTACATTAAATTTGAGCGATTAAATGGTTTCCACGTTATTTGCCTATTATCTATAGTTTTTCCATTCATATTGAATTCAACTATATTACAGCTACGCTGGCAGAGTCAACGCAACAGTTAGTGACGGTTTATTTAATACAACAGCGTGAATCTAACTGTTTCGATTATTGTTAGTTTTTCCATTGTTTATTGTACAGTTGTGAAACATTGCAGAAATGATTTGTGCTAACTGCTCGAGTAAACATCGGCGCACCTTATTTTTTTAATAAAAAAGTGTATTATATTTCTCAACTCTGCAACAATGAAGTAGTAAAATTGAATTAAACAGTAAAGTAAAATATATAGAAATTGGCGTTATTGAACATGGTTATCGGCACTTAAGCGTTAACATTTCGGTTCCAGTAAAGAAAGAAGAAAAGCATCGTCGCAATTATTAATTCTTACGTATGATTAGAATATCAGTAGTAACAATCATTTGTATATAAATCGACTACAGAAACCGTAACGAGAAAAACGATTTTCGCTATGTATAAACTATAATTACGATGGAAGGACGCAGTTATTACACGCTATTCTATATTTATACTGTACATCGACTCGAAAGAATAAAAAATGAAAAATAAAAAACATCTCGCTCGACGAAGCTCGATTGTATATGGCAGCGAAAATGAGCGTCATCGTACGCCCCTCTACAATTTCGAATGGCTAAGTTTATTTTTCATTTAATTATGCGTACACCTTAAAGCATTAAAAAAATCGCATCACCTTCGTAAATCGAATATTCACATTCTCACTTTTAGCTGTCACGGGTGAGTAATCTTAGCACTCGATAGTCCGGTTACTTAAGATCCCTAGCTTCCCTTACTAACTACATCGCATCTCTATCTATATATTTATATATATATATATAACTTGATGATGTGTCAATTAATAACTAATGACTATATTCATTTTTTTCGTCACTGTACAATGTTTACAAAAAATCATCTGATATGATTATACACCTTAAACGCTGTAGTCGTTTACTTATATTATTTCGCGTAATGTGTCTCTGGAAGAAACTTACAAGTATCTTTTCCCGCTTTTACGATTACCGCGTGTCGCCTTTCAAAAAGATTTAGGAACGTTTATATCGAAAATAATATATATCCTTTTTTTGGCGACGTGACATCAAACGCCGATTTTCTTCAAATTGAAAAATCGATCGTGATGTTAAGAAACAAAACGTAATTTTTTCACCTTTTCTCGGTTATTTTTCTTCAAGTCAATAACAACGGTTGGGGAGAATCGACATTTACAAACGAAAGCCGCAGCAACGACTCTTTTTCGGTATTGCTAAAAATGCTTAGCGAGAAACCTCTCGTCCTCTCGTATAAAAATGAGATTTTTCACAATTCAGATCTTCCGTTCTGTTGATCGTCCAAAACATCGAGCTCGAACGTCACCGTTTTCCAGTTTGCCTCTCTCCTATCGCGAAATTCAATTGTAAGCCCTTACATATCACGTCAATACATGCCAGACTTTACGAGAGTGTACAGGAGTTGGCGAATCAACCTATTTACAGTGAGTATTATTTCTCCGTCGTTACGCTTTTCCCGTAATCGCAACGAGCTTCGATCGAATCGGCTCTCGAGCTCAGCGGAAGGAGATTAGTGGCAAGTTGGCTCGCTGTTCTTTCCCTTGCTATTTCAAACAAGCCGGAGAAGCGAATTTAACTGTCGCGGTGATCGCTGAGTCGACTCGTTTCGTTGGGGATGCCGGTGCTGCTGTTGGAGGTCATGAAGAGGCTGTTGAGCTTGTTGTAGCGCTGGCTGCCCGAGCTGCCTATCGAGTTCGTGGCCGAGTTGTGCTGCGGGTAGACGTCCGATCTTGCGAAGCTAGGCACTTTGTCTGAAACATCAACAATCACGCGTCGTTATATAAAAAAAAGTTCTTACTTGCTTTACCATCTTCGTTGAGATGCGCATTAAAAAAAATCCTCACCTTTGCTGCGGTTATGCCTGAGCCTGTCCTGAGAGTTAAGCGACGGGCAGGCTGCGGCTCTCTGGGGAATGCAGGAGTAGTTGCTGTCGGTGCTGTAGCTCGGCGAGGAGGATCTGTTTCGTCTCCTGGGGCTCCTGTTGTTTCTCGTCCTCGATGAGCTGCGATTGTTGCTGTTACCGGCGCAGGAGCTGGCGCTCAGCTGCATGGGTGCGGCCGGGCCGAACTGGTTGTTGTACTCGATCGTGTCGGCGTAGAGGCAGCTTGACTCGGAGCACGAGCAGCACATGTCCGAGTGGGTGTTGGAGTCGCAGGACTTGCGGTCCCACTCGTCGTTGTCGGGCTGGTAGAGGCTGTCGTTGCGGAAGAGGTCGCCGTTCAGTCGGAACGCGTCGTCGTGGCCGTTTTGCTGATTGTTGAAGCCGTCGTTGCCGCCCGAGAGCAGGCCGTTCTGGTGGTGGCCGTAGATGAGCGAGCCGCTCTCGTACTCGTTCTCCTGGGCCTTGTACACGTCGTAGTGGTTGAAGCCCGTGGGGAAGGAGGGTACAGGTGGAGGGTTGGTCTGGGGCGGCAGGCTGGTGTATCTGCCCTGGTGGCCGCTGCTGCCGCTGCTGCTGTTGTCGTGGCCGTTGTTCTGGCGCTCGTTGTTCCAGGGCGTCGGTGAGGAGGAGAAGTTGTTGCCGCCAACTCGGACAGGTGGTGTCGGTGGGCTCTGGGACTTGCTGGTCGAGCCGTTGACACTGCCGAGGTCGAGACCGTTTTGGGTCGCGCTGCGTTTACCGAGGTGCGGGCTGAACGCGGCGTTCTGCTGCTGCATGCGGTTGGAGAGGGAATTGCCGGGTGGAGGAGGATGCTCCGGCGGCGGTGGCAGCATGTCGCACCAGTTGGGCAGGGTCTGGAGCTGCTGCTGCGAGTCTTGCTGCTGAGTGCGGAAGGGTACTCGGCGATCCATGTTCTCGTCGGTGTAGACGCTGCTCGCGTTGTCGCTGCTCGGCGACATGGTGGACTTGTTGTGCTCCTGGGCCGACTCGAGGCTGGAGTAGTCGGGCTTGACGCAGGAGTCGCTCGAGTTGGACTTCTGGCCGCTGGTCTCCATGGAGTCGGGGCTGCGGTTCGCCACGCAGAGGGTCGTGGTGGCGTAGGGCTCGGGCGGTGCCGAGGGCTTCCTCGTGTTGTAGAAGGTCGTGAGGTTGACCTCGGCGTACTCGGAGCCGGCCATGCTCACGATTCCCGGGGCGATCATGTGGTTGTTGAGCAGCTTGGTTTCACAGTCCTTGTCACCTGCGCTCTGAAGGGTGTTGGTGGGACGCCAACCGCGCTCCAGCCAAAGGGTGTCTTTGTTCAATTGGCAGATGTCGTTGGCGGTGCCAACGGGTACGTTGAGATGGCCGAGCTGCTTGCTCATCGCCTGGCGGCGCTTCATGTAGAGAGCGCCGAGGAGAGCAGCTATTACACTGAACACCATCATGACCATCAGAACGAGGAACCAGGTCTCTTTGACGATCGAGTTGCTGCCGTGGTTAGGATCGGAGCGCGGCGGATGCTGGCTCAGCTGACCAGGGTCCATGTTGAGCAAGGTTGGGTTAGAGAAGGGTCCTGGCCCAGCGTGGGTCATACCGGCAACGCGAGCCGTGTACAGACCTCCGCTGGACAGGCTGTTGATGATCACGGAAGTCGTCGAGGCGTTCAGCGACATCTGGCCGAGGATTTTGTTGCTGCTGTTGCTCTTTATTTGAATCTGTAACGTTACAAAATCATCATTAAGCCGATCCATAATTACAAATCATTAAATTTTTTCAATTTTAAAAGTAAAAAAAATATTATACCTTATATCCAATGAGCTGTCCATTGTGATGATTCTTAGGCGGCGGTGACCACCTAACGAAGGCAGAAGTCGAGTTGATCATGCCTACGTGAACGTTCTCCGGAGGGCTGGAGGGCACATCCTCCTGAGTCATGGCCAGCTTGACGTTGCTCGGACGGCCCTCGATGGTCTTGTAGAACGGCACGAGGAAGAATTCATAACGCGTGTATTTTTTCAGATTTTGGAGAACGTAGCTCGTCGCTCCGGCGTTCATCACCGTCACCATTTGGTACTCGGGTGGCTTGTCTGACATTTCGCGGTAACGAATGTAGAGGCCGTCGACCAGGTCTGGTGCGCCGAGAATCTGTAAGGATAAATTACGCATTAATAAATTATACATAAAAAATATATAGTATTAAATTTCAAAATTAAATTTAAGCAGTGGATAAAATACTATTTTAAAACAATCTTTAACGAACGTAGAATCAAAGTTAAATTATCCATCGACAAGCGAAAGTTCGGCAAACCCAGTGCGACGAGTTTAGAACAAAACTTTAGCACTATACTCACATCCCAAATGATTTTGACGCTGGTGCTGCTCAAAGGAATAACTTCGCTGAGCTGGAGGATTTCGCTGTTCAAGCGGTCGCGCGCGCGAATGAGCTCGGTCTGCGGCACCGTGTGCTGATCCACGCTCATTGTGTGGGCCACGTCGGACAATGGGCCGGGCAGCGATAATCCATGACTGTTTTCCGCTCGCACCAGGAAAACGTAGTTGGTATCGGGCTTGAGATCCGTCACCTGGAAACGATTAAATCCGCTCTCGTTAAATGAGCTCGCTCGCGCGGGAAATGAGCTCGATGTAGGTCAGCGCTTTTAAGCACAGAACAATCGAGCTACTTTAATCGATAGAGAGTTCAGCGGAATTTTGCGCTTACGGTGTAGGTGTCCTCGGTGATGCCGCTGGCTGCCACCACCCAGCCGGTGTTCAGGTTGCTGCTGAAGTACTCGATGTGGTAGCCGATGATTTTGCTCGCGCCCTCGTGGCCGGGGCTCCAGGTGATGGTCACCGAGTGGCTGGTGGTGTTGACGATCCTGGGCTTGCTGGGGTTCTGCGGTAAATCCGAGATGTCGGGAGTGCGGTGGAGAGTCGTGGTAGAGCTGATGGTGAGGGCGGCTGACCAGGAGGTGTTGCCGGACTCGGAGGAGGCGATGCAAGTGTACATGCCAGAGTCGGCTTTTTGCAGCTCGTCGATGAAGAGGGTGCCGTTGCTGGCCATTGTTATGCGAGTGCCAAGCTGGACCAGCTGGCCGTCCTTGTGCCAGTTGACCTTGGGCGTGGGCGTGCCGACGGCCCGGCAAGGTAGAGAGGCAGTGCTTTTTAGGGGCAGTGTCTGGTTGGCGGGCCCGAGCTCGATTATCGGCGGTGGGACTTCGTCGGCTGACGTTACCTGTGAGAGGATAATGGTGATTGTTAGTTTTTTTAATGATTTTTCTTTTTTGTTTGTAAGAGAGAAAAGTTTGATTTTACTTTTTGAAATGAAATTTTTTACGTATTTTATAACGAAAATATAAATGTAAAAGTTTGTGAGCTCTAGTTTTTCATTACAGATATTAAATTACGCTTACGTCGTGCTTGTATGCTCAGAGTTTCGAGCTTTTTCAATATGTAAATTGCACGAATTTTCAAGCAGTCTTATTTACTTTGCCGTATAACTCTCGGCGTTTCGGAGATCAACAAGAGCTTTCACGCAACGCAAACTTCTAACGTTTTACCGAGAAAATTTACATGCATTTTTGGTAAACACTGCAGTATTTTCTTCTTTCAAAGAGCAAACATTCAGAATTTTTATTGGATAACTTGATGCAATTCGCGAGATGCAATATTTTTTCTTCAAACAAATTCTATTTTCGTGTAATTCATTTGTGCTTTTTCTTTTTAAGTAAATTAAACGGTATTGGCTTTTTAACTACTTTTTTGTTTAATATAAATTGTATAACTCGTTAAATGTTCTTTTTTCAGAGTAGTAAAAAAATCTGCATTTAACAAAATTCTCGCTGTAATTACCAAAACTACAATTTATTGAGCTTAGACGTTTTTAATATTCACTCGAAAACAAGGTACATTAAAAATACTAAAATAAAAGCACAGTTTTATTAAAAGTTATAAATTAAACTGTAGAAAAAATAAAAATCTTCTCCAACTATGCTCTTCCCATAATCAAACCCAATCAAATCATTAACACTCACCGCAAGAAAGACAGTGGCAGTGGTCGCTCCAACCTGGCTAATGGCACTGCAGACATAGTGACCCTCATCTTTCCTTACAACCTGCTTTATGTGCAAACTTCCATCCTCGCTAACGGAATATCGCTCCTGGTACGAGTGTCCCGGAAACATAAGCTCCTGGGAGCCCTCGCGCGTCCAGAATATCGAGGGTGCAGGCACACCCCGGGCTGAGCAGGCGAAGGTCACGTCCGAGCCCGGGCTTACGGACTCGTCCTTAGGAAAGTTTGTGAACACTGGCCGAGCTGTTGGCGTATACAAGTGTTAGTTTAGTGTGTTGATTAAGGAATGTTTTTATAAAGGGTAAAGAAGGGTACTTACAGTGGACAGTGAGGGTAGCGCTGGCGGAAATGGTACCCACGCCGTTCTCAGCCTCGCAGATGTAGGTGCCCTGATCGGTGGGCTTGACCGTGTCGATTTTCAAGCTCTTGTCGTCGAGAATGTGGGCACGGCCTATTGGCATTTTGCCGTCGTGTCTGCGCCAGAGTATCTCCGGGGGTGGGTCACCGCCTACCCTGCAAGCGAATTCCGCGATCTGGTCCATCAGGATTGTCTGGTTGGACGGCGTCTTCATGAAGTATGGTTTGACTGTGGATTTAAGATGTTTTTTTAATTGTTGTCATAGTTATTTTAACGAATCTATAGATTTTTATTATCATTATTTCTTTGCTCACTTTAAAGCTGATCAATACGACTTACCATTGACGGTCAGTGTAGCTACGGCTGATTCTCGGACTCCGACGATGTTGGAAGCGAAGCATTGGTATTTGCCCTGATCGGATTGCTTGACATCGGATATCATTAGGTTGCCTCCATCAACCAGAGACATCCTGCAACGAAAAATTAACATTACTTTGATTCTTTGCGAAGGATTTATTATATCTGTAAAACTAAATCTCAAATAAAAGCAAGAATGTTTAAGTGGCTCTCTTTGACTTTGCTCTTTAACGAATCGAATAATCAATATAGCATTATTATAGGCTTGTTATTTTCAATCACTATAATGATAAGCTCTTTTCGTTTGTAACAATGAAAATTCTTTTTAATTCCTGCAACTCAATCATATAAAAACAGAACTCTCGCATTAAAAATATCAAAATAAAGAAAATCGCTCGCACCCACCTCACACCACAAAAACGAAACAAATACCTTAACGCATTTTTCTGGAACCAGTCAATGCCGAAGTAAGGAACAATGACCGCATAAAAGTAAGAACCGATCGAAATCAATAGTCCTCATTGTTACTCCAACCGAGACAATATCGCTAAAAATGCGGAAACTCCCCGAGGCAGAACATGCAAATTCTCCACTCTCCCAAGGAATTACAAACCCCGCGTACACACACATACAAAAGCTCAGCCGAAGAATCGCCGATCCTTTATATACAGGCAACCTTCAGCTCTCGATATAGCCTCGGCGCGATTGTGTCCTCTAATTTATAGTATCAATTAATTTGAGCGCGCGCCAAAGAACGAGAGAACTCCGGGGCTCCGGATTTCATTTCTATTAGTGGCTCTAATTTATCGGCGCTCAGCGGCAGGCCGGGCCCGATCGATCGGCTAGCAGCGCCGAGACAAAAGAAAGCTCGTCGCAAGCTCAAGCGTATACAGCCTCCGGGAAACGAACTTTAATTGCGCGCGGCCGAATCGAAGGTGCGAGGCTGTGTACAATGGCTAGCTTTTTTTTTTTCATTGCCGTATAAGAGACGTCGGTCGTAAAAACGTCGAAGGGCCGATATCGCAACGGGAGCCGCTTGAAAATTCCGCGCGCGCGATTAGATTAAGGGTCGTTAATACCTTCGCGCTCGGTTAATATTTATGGATTTCCAATGGGAAGCGAGGAGTATATATGCGCTGCATTATTCATGGGGCGCGCGCGCGACACTGGCTGTAGCGCGGATGTATTTTTAGAATTGAATAATTACATTTGCATCTCGTTTATTTATCAGTTTCGCAAAGTGCCCGAGAGA
>UELX01006293.1:0-11269 GCA_900480035.1 Eupelmus urozonus | reverse complement strand
TAACAACCTTGTTTCGAGCCTGTGCCTAAGTTAAATATCTATTAACTAGTTAGGAAATAGAATCAGATTCTACCAGGAAGTTTGTTACATTATCTAAAATTACGCGCCATTATTTTCCAAAACAAGCATGCATTGTTAATTAGTTGAATTTAGAAAAAAATGACTTTGTTTAGATATACAAAAAAATTGGAAAATTGTATGCATATATCCATCATGAAGTCAGAGATACTAGGATTTAGATGCTAAATGCATTAACTTATTCTATTAGAACTTCACCCAAAGTAATCTATTAAAATCCCAACCCACCTCAATGTCACAATATTGTACAATGGACACCCTTCTAGCTGGACAATTCCACGTGTCAATTCGTATCTCCTCCGTAACCGTCCAATACCCAGCCCACCTTCAGAAAAGCAAAAAAAAAAAGAAAGCTCAAGCTACTGCTCCAGTCTACTTAAACAGCAACGATCCCAAGCTACTCGTCGGGGCGACTCCATCGAGAGATAAAGCGCCTCCGAGAGAGCGAGCGAGAGAGGAAAAGAGACAGCAACCTACTCTCGGCGCGCGCGTCCCGGCTCGAATGATGTACTGCGCCTCCGGCCCCTTAATTACTGCCGCGTGCAAATTGGAAGGAAAAATTAATCGCAGAAATGACTTAGAGCGTCGGAAGCGCGCGCGCTGGGGGTCGCCTGCACAAAGGGGATGAAAGGAAGTCCGGGGCAATTAGAATGATGCCCTTTGCGACGACGAAGCCGGGGCCCCGACTTCTCTCTCTCCTCTTTTCAGCGGAGCTTTTAGTGTCGCCTTCTACTTCTTCTTCTTCTTCGCTTCGCCGTTTTCTTCTTCTTCTTCTTTTTCGAGTGCGAGAGAGGCAGGTGCGGAATGTTCCAGTGACGCTCTCGCGCGCGTCGATGTGCGCTCTGGCTCACGCGAGCGCGCAAGGGATATTCACTGTCGCCAGTCTGCCGGAAGTGAAGGGGGGTAAGATAGTGGCGCGGCTCGCGGATGGTTGAAGGAAAAATTTCTCAGAGATGGGGTGGGGGAGGTGGAGGGCTATTCGACTTAATTTCACGAGAGAGTTCCAGTTTTTTGAGTTCATCGCTTGGTTGGGATTTGGAGAATTTCAAGGGATTGAGGTCGAAGTGATGATAGTTGGCGTAAGTGGTTATTGTGACGGTGAATCAACTTATAGAGTACTAATTCAGTTATTAGTGATGATATTCTTCTCTTTTTCGTGGGTTATATGATTCCCACTATTATCTCATAGAGAATATATTTCAAAAGATTTTACTTGGCTTTTAAATATTTGTATTATGAAATAAATAAAATAAAAGACTATATAATAACGGTATGGTTATATAAATGAACCAATAGTTACGAATTATATTTGACTACAAGAAATTTGAGATGCAATCGTAATTACAAAACTAATTCCGAAAATATTAACAGATTTTTAGCTACAATACGTAATTACAGAAACAATTGATTACAAAGTGCAGACATAATACATAAAATACATTATAGAGTGTCCCATGTCATAATGCGGTAGCATAATTTAAAATTAGTTATCTAATGGTGGCATCACAATTATCCAACTCATTTTCTGCCTTGCGTAAAGTAACAACATTGTTTACTCACCGAGTCTTCTCTTACCCAAGAAATACATAAAATCTGATATAAGTTTATTCATATAACCTAACTGTGTATATATATGCGGTTAATTATAACCCTTGAGAATTGATACCCAGATAAACAGCTGGGGAAAAATAAAGACAACCAATAAAAAATAAAAATATATTCCAATCTTAAACTAAAATACTAAACTCTGCTACTTTATCTACTCACAGACCATCCACATCGCCATCGAACCCGAACCAAATAAAAAACATTTACTCCCACCAAAACACACACTCTCTCTTCCATCCCCGATACATTTCACACGAAATCAAAACAGACACGTCCCAACTCCCAAATGAAAGAAGCAGCCCTCGCCAGCATCAACAGCGGCGTCATATCACACCAGCGCCCCCACCCACCCAGGCATAATCGGGCCGTCGTCATCGCTGCCCTCGGGGCTCCTTTCTTCGTCATATAACGCGATATATACACACACATATACGCGCCAGGGGTCGCGTCCGTCGCGCGAAGGAATAACCCCCGGAGGCCAACGACGGCGCGACGGCCCCGCTAATCCGGCGCATAGTTTATACGTCATTAAACTCGGCCCGCACGCGCGCGGGGATGTGTATGGCTGAGGGAGAGATGACGGGGGTGGCCGAGGCTCTAAACTGAGAAAAAGCGAGCTGGGATGTTTGGATTATCGCGTCGGGCGCGGAGTGAGTTTTTGTTTTGGATTGCTCGAGCTTCTGTTTTGATTGATTGCGGGGAGAGTTTGAGTTATAGTTTTTTTTCTTTTGTTTTAGATGGGGTTTCTTTAGGCTATTATTTATTTAGATAAGAGTTGGAATAAGTGGATGCGAAGGTTAATTTTAAAGAGAAAGGGTTGTGAAAGTCGATTGACAAGTACGGAAAAGTGTTAAACAATTGGCTTTTATGACGTGATAATAAACATGACTTTAAACTGACAACTTGATGAAATTATTTATATTTTTATAATATCTGTAATTTTCTAGCAAGATCTCGTTCATTCACACGCACAGTAATACTTTGTAAGATGAGCACTGACAATAGAATAAATGGTCAATTATTTCGACGCGAGTGAGCAGATGACTGTAATTTCTACAAAATAGTACTATTCACGCATAAAGAAAATGATGAACATTTGATTTTTAGTCACGCAAATGATGATTTATCACAAGATTAATATTTTCAACCGTTAATAATTTAGTTCAACACTAATTTGAAATATTATTCTGAAACAGGAAGTGTTGGTTATTTATTAGTTTATTCCAAAAGCCTTTCCTAATAAATCTACTTTTACATATTACAAAACACAAGCGCACCACATCACCCGTCACTCCAAACCATCCAACCACTCACCCACCAAAACCAAGAAAAAAACCATTTCAACCCACGCTCAAAATCCCAAACTCAACACTCGCTCATCACTCCCCAAAATTCCATCCGACCAGCGTCAATAATCCAGAAACTGGCGCGTCCCAGTAACCGCAGGGCATGAGTGGACGCGTTTTGCGGGCGGACCGCGCGGAATCCGCGAACGTCATTGCCTCATATTGCTGCGGGAGCCAGGGCTGCACTTGCCCCCTTTGGCCTCCCCTTCGTCCAGGCAGCTGTCAGGTCGAATCATCGTCCCCCGGAGATATGACGGCGTGCTCTGCCCGAAATCGAGATTAAACGCCGATCTTCTTCGGATGATGGGTGGATCGACCCCCAGGGGCTACCCGTGTCAAGCGTTGCGATGAATTTGATAAAAAAATTCTTGCCCTTTTTCTTTGCCGGTGCGGTTGAGAGAGATAATGTTTGGGGATGTCGCGGTGGGTGAAGGTTGACGTGGTGGTTGTCTGACTTAATGAGCTGGGATGGGTTGGGTGGTCGGTTGGAAGGTAGCTTTATTGAATTATTTGGATTGTTAGGTATGATTTTGGGTATGCTTTGGGATGTGATTATTGGTTAGTATTATCAAATGATTTGACAGAATGTTATACCGGTATTTAATAATGATTTTTACATAAAATCTATGACGAAAAAAGGGGTTACAGCTCTAATTTAAATTCTTAATTTTTATGAAATAAACGGTAACGCAATACAAATTTTAATTGTATATTTATTATTAATAAGGACATGTAATATGCCGAAAAATTTCAAGTGAATCTCACATCAGGCTTATTCCCTGTTTTTGCAAACCACGCTGCCAAAGCAGGAGAAACTCCAGCGAGAGAGCCAGCACGAAACGAGGTTATTGGGTTATCGGCGATACGCGACTTTTGCTGCAAATACGCTCGCTTTTGTCGTAATTGAAAAATTAACTTTCCAATAGCCGAACGGCCTAGATTACCATCACCTATAACCACGCTCCGATGCTCGCTTGCAGATAAAACGTCAAAAACAAATTTAACACCATTTCTCAACTCCAACCCGAACCCACGTCAACCGATTCCTCCTCTCCAATATACACCCTCCTTACTATATTATATTTAATAAAACCACAATTACTTGTGTGAAACTTGCCCAATTACGCTCACACATCTCCTCAAGCTCGGCATTCACCGATATACACAACGACCGATCTAATCCCCAGGGATGAAAAGTAGTAGTTGATATTAATGACGCGGCAGAGAAGCCGCTTGCTTGCGCGTAATCCAGAAGCGGGCAGCTCACAAAAGGAGCTCTCGCGCCTCGGATTCCCGTCGATTCAGTTGTATACAATACAGAAAGTTCCCGGCCGTTTAACGAGGAAACAAAAAGGGCGCGCGCGGAAAGCCGCGGCCGTTACAACAATAATTCGGCGCGTACAGTCATTGACGCTGCTGTTGAAGGGGAGGTGTTCCGCGCGCGCTCTCGTGTCCGCTTTCGAGAAATCTCGCGGCTGTTGGCCGACTAAAAACGGAATAATTAACCGGACAAAGGAGCGCGAGGAGGAAAAAATTCGGCGCACAATGGGGAGGTCCCCGAGGCGAGCGGCCGACAGTCAAGTGGGCCACAATGAGGCGCGACTGGAGGAGAGAGAAGAGAGAAAGAGTGCGTTGAATGCCGCGATCGTGGCTTGCGCGGCTGATTCGGTGTCAAGACGATTGGCCGACGATTGTGTGGTGATTGAATTTTTTTGCCGGAATGGTGAGGATTTTTTTTAATTCCTTTTGTTTTGCTGATAAGAAACAATTGAAAATTTATACCGAAGATTTTGTGCATTTTTAAATTTTGTGGGTGTTATTTTTATAATAATGAACTTAAACATTTACTTCAGGCGTATAGTTACTAATGAATATATGTACCATTTTCTTATTAAAGTTTTTATTTTTAATTCTTATTTTACTTTTAGTAAAAGAAAATGGTGAAACATTTTATGAAAATTAAAAATTGTAATATAAATATTAGTTTTCCTAAGAAAATGCTTTAACATCATTTTAGCATACCTAGAATGTAAGTTTCATGACAAAAATGCAAGTTTAAAATGCCAATTTAACAATTACAATACAAATATATTTATTAATCATTTTGATCAACAAACTTCCATGAAATATAGTTGATAAACCTTACTCAAAACCCCTGTGTTAAAAAATACATTTAATCATACACACCACATATCACATACGCAGCACCAATAAAGTCCAGCCATCCCGGAACAATAGACCCAAACTTGTACTTCTGCGACGAAGCTCCGCACACTCTCACAAAACCATCCTCGAGCGCCAAACTTGAAAAACCTCAAGAGCAAGAAAATTAAAGAACCAAAGGGTTAGACCACCACGCACAATATACCATAGACAAAAAAGAAACGAAAAAATAAAAGGCTGCCAGCAGTGACTTCTCTCGCCCCCTTCCCTTTCATCCGCATTGTATCGGTGAAATCAAGCATCGAGCGCACTTATTAATTCGATAAGCCGAGCAGAAGACGCGTACGTGCGCATATAAAAATAATTATATACCTCGGGCCGGGCCATTGTGCGGCTCTCTGACCCCTGACATACGTTCGCTCGAGCTGCCGCGTTATATCGCGGATCGATGCTCGCCGGTTGCGCGCGTCGGGCTTTATGGCCCTGTATAAATTTTGCAATTGCCTCATAAATTTCGTCGGGCCGCCGAGCGGCTCGAATTCCTTCGTGGATTTAACGTATTTAATGAGCGATGCTCATTACGGATTATGAATTTCTGGGGGAATTATATTTTCGTTTCCTGATATTTGTTTGTTAATGCCGACGATTGGTTTTTTAATATTGCAGTTTATTTGTGCTTATGTAGTTTTAGTCGAATGATTTATCGTATTTTTATTGGATTATATTAATGTTAAGGCTGCCCGGGAAATCTCGCTGAGACCTTTGATAAATAATACTTTCAGTGTGAATAAATATTTCAAATTTTTCTATCCATTAGAATCGCTCTCCCTTTCCCTCTCTTTTGATTCACTTTTCCGAATCCACACCCACGGCGATTCTCACGATCCAGAAGTGCGTCTCTCCCCTTTCCCTTTTATTCATTCTTCACAATTTTGGATCAGCGCCGTCTCGAGTCGAAGAGAGAATGTGCATTTGCCTTTTTCATTTATCAGGATTTCCCGGGGACTTGACCAGCATGCGCGCCTCGTTGCCCTCGATCTCTCCGAGCCCTTTCCTTTTTCTCTCTTTTTCGTCCACTTCTTTTTTTATAAAATCGTTTTATCTCCGAGACGAGAAATTCAAATAATGGATTGCGGAGAAGTGATTGAGTATAGGTTTTTTCTTCGCGCGAAGAAAAAGGGGCGATGAGGTTTGACGCTGTTCTCTGATGAGCGATGTGGCGTGTGCACTGTTTTACTGTGTTTTAAGAATTTCATCCAGGATCGTATAGCTGTACCAAAAGTAAATCTATACTTTCATTGTCAATAAACAATTAAAAATTTCAATTTGTTTGCAATAAAATCATAATCTTCAAAGCGTCAACAAATTCCTCCCAGCCCATAAAACCAGCAAATCTTTCTTACTCCGTGACTCGAATGCAAGTTTAAAACAACAGCTCTAAAAAACAAATTCTGGCTCGCGTACCCTCCGAGAAAAAATCCATCAAAACTATTTCCTCCCATCCCCCGTCGCTTCACCCCACACATAGCCACACTCGCACACATACATCATCTCCCTTGAGTTCATATCCTCGCGGCGAAAGAGAGAAGAGCGTCGAAGCGTGCGTACGATCGAAAATCTCTCTCTCGCTGGCAGCGCAAAAAGTTAACCGCACGGACGCGTGGCTGCGCGCACGCCGCACCCCAGCTCAGCTCGCAACCATGTGCAATCTATCGAAAGATATTCATGGGGCCGGACTACGCGAGACTTTGCCGACGAGCGTCGCGAATGTCTTATTGATTGCAGCGGCCCCTGTTGCCAAAGAGAGAGAGAGAGAGAGAGAGAGAAAGAGAAAGAGAGTGAGAGAGGAAGCATTGCTCCCTACTTTCTCTCGTTCTCTCTCTCTCTCGCTTTTTTTCGATGCGCGCGTTCGTATCCCTCGTGTGAGCGCGCACCCCCTTAATATGGCTTTCCGATACGGCCTGTGTCTGGAGCGAGAGTGGAAGTCGCCCCCCGCCCCCCTCCGGAAGCGGGGGAATATGGCTTTTTGCTGCAAAGAAGGAAGAGGATGCTGTGCCTTTTTTAAGTTTTGAGAAGACTGAGATGCGTAGATGATTCTAGGTTTATGAAAATTGAGAGGGTGTGCGAGTTTGAGTGGCGGTTACGTGGATGTAGTGGTTATTTCTTTCCTAGATATTTTTTCGATTTTGAATCAATTAAGATTTTGCAATGATTTTATTTGAAAAAGTTTATGCGATGTTTATATTTTTTTCTTCAGTACTTATAAAAATTTAACTAAAGATTCTGTTACATCGATTGTTTCTGACCTATACAATTCTGACTCCCTCATAGATATTTTATTGTAGATTATTCAAAATGGACTGTAATTTAAATTATTTATTTACACGTAAATATCTTTGTCTATTAAACCAATATTAATCTTTAGGGTGCTGGAAAGCCAATATATTGGCTCACCTCAGGACCGATACCTTGTCTATTATTAATTAAAGATATAAAATATCTTTTATACCAGTTTTCTGAATACGATATACTGCTTAAAATCCCAGTCCTCTAAAGGTTCAAAGTTCCATTTAAACCCAACCGTACCTAAAAAATTCTTGCACTCATACACTTATCCAAGTTCTCACGATCCCACGAAACTCCGAAAAACAGGAGGAAACCACTCCCACTTTTGCAAGTGCCTAAAGTACAAGCGGAAAAAAGCGAAAAGACGCCGCGGCGTTGCGCAAGCCCCACGTCGATCGACGGTCGAGCGTACGGAGATATCGCAGAGCCTTCGCGTCGCGCATTCTTAATGACACCTTGGCGGCGATAAAATATTCCGTCGAGGTGAAGCGAACGCGCGGAATATCATTATCGCCGCGCGTCTGCCGGGGCAATTAAGCGCCGCGCGAGCTCCGCATAAATCTTCGTCGTCGCACGGCTGAAAGAACAGGATGCCGGGCATTTAAATAAATAAGTAGCCCGGCATTGTCGCAAGCGCAAGCGCGTACGACCGAAAAAATGCTAATGAGCCGCGGACGAGCGTTCGAAATTTCCGTTTTCGTTTTCTTGGGGAGAGTGTTACACCCACGCGTGCCTGATAAGACGACGATCGGAATAGAGTCGTGCGATGGAGGAGGGAGATACTTTAGTGGGTGACGATTTTGATCGGGATATGACGAAGAAAAGAGAGTTGTAAAGGACTGCTGCTACCGGTCAAACAAGCTTGTTGCGATATGCTCTTTTACTGTGTGATAAAGGAAAGAAACACGAAGTATTTTATTTTCTCAAATTTACTGGTGAATATATTATTTTTTGCTCAGACAATATTTGAGAAAATATGTTTGTCGATTTTATAAGATTTACTTGAAATTAATTTTCGTAATATTGAAACGATATTTAAACAATAGTAAAACGATCATGGAACAATAACGAAACAATATTGAAACAATAATGAATCAATATTAGAACAATATTAAAACCATATTGAAACAATATAAAAACAATATAAGAAAAATATTTATACAATATTGGAACAATATTGGAACGAAATTAAAACAATAATGAAACAATATGAAATAATGTGCACCTTTACTGACCCCATAATAAAAATTGATCTTATCTTGCATCGATATCATAAAAAGCAATGAAATAATATGAAAACAATGTTGGAACGATATTGAAACGATATTACAATAATATTAAAACAATATTCCAACGATATTGAAACAATATGGAAACAATATTAAAACAATATTATTAGAGCAGTATAGTAACTAGAATGGAACAATATTGAAACTATACTGGAACAATAATAAAACAAATTGCTAATCAAATATTGTTCGATTATTGCTTCAGTATTGTTACAAAATTGTTTTTGAATATTATTTCAATATTGATTCATTATTGTTTCAATATTCTTTAAACATTGTTTCAATATTGTTCCAATATTATTTTATTATTGTTCCAATGTTGTTTTATTATTTTGTTTCAATATTGTTCCAATGTTGTTCTATTATTGTTCTATTATTGTTATATTATTGTTATAATGTTAATGAAATATTATTTCATTTTTGTTTAAATAGAATTTTATTATTGTTTTAATGTTGTTCTAATATTGTTCCTTTATTGTTTCAATTTTCTTTCTATAATGATCCAATATTGTTTCAATATTGATCCAATATTGTTTCAATATTCTTCTCCCATATGTATTGGAATACCGAGATATATTCATTCTGTCAGTACAATCCGAATATTGAACATTTTTATTTATTATAATATTATCAATCAATACATTTACTATCTCTAGCTCTAGCTTATTACAATTAAAATTAAAAGATTTTGTAGTTATTATATCTTATAAAAAGTAAATCTACATAAAAAAATACACCACTCTAAAATAAAAAAAAAAGAATTAATTAGCCTTCAAAAAAGAAAAAGAAGTGCATTCATCATGCGACGAGAACTTTTTGAGGCCAAAAAGATCCACAACGAGGCGCATCTTGCCTGAAAGACGCGCTATAATTCAGGCAACACGGCTGTCAGTCGGCCGCGAGCCCGTCTTTAACAAGGACAAATTTCACCGTGCCAAGTGGAGGACGGCGTCATCCCTCTCGATAGTCCTCCTCGTCGCAGCTTCTCTCTTTCTTAGGGTAATTTCTGGGCGTCGACGCGCGCAGGTGCAGCGCAAGGGCGAGTCCACTTTCCATTTTCGCTTTTCTTCTTATTCCGAGGAAATAGCTATGATAATAAGCGAACGAGATGTCGGTTTCTTTCTCTTTTCACCTCGAGAGTCGCTGTGGGAACGAGTGTGTACGCGCGAGCGTTTTGACGTGAGCGAATGCGCGTGAATGCGTTTATGAGCGTGGGGGCATTGTGAGAGGTGTTCCAGTGTTTAATTTCGATTGGATATGATTTATAGGGGGTAATGTGGCGTCGCTAACTTTTCTTGCTGAGAAATTTTTTATAAGGATTTGCTGAATACGTTCCTTTTTGGGAATTTCGAGATGGATTAAATTTAAATGTAGTGGTCTTTAAATCGTGTTTTGTGTAGATGAATAAATGCATAAGTAGAATTTGAATCAGAGTATTAATCAAATTATCTATGTTCACTTTACTATTCTTACCAAACAAAAATTTTTAGTAAATTAAGTATTTAGCTTTCAAATTCCTTATTGTAATCCTTGGCAAACAACACATTTGTACAAAAACAGAAGCACAAATAGTTAAACTTATCTTTTGATTATCCTCGCGTTAAATATTTCTCTGATATCAATCTCTGAAATAAGGTAATTTTTTAAAATAGCCACTTACACAACATATTAAATTTGATTGCTGCGGAGACGCTCATGATCTTCACAATGTCTAAAGTACGTACAGCCATACGGACGCAACGAGCCGATATAAGGTCCACTTGGTAATAGAATAAAATCATTATACGAAGTAAAAGTGGAGTAGCACTGTCAATAGCAGAAAAGGCAATCTTTTAGAGGCATCCCCCGAAAAGCGTGTTTTCGATCTAAAAACCGAAGTCCCGAGGTCTTTCGTGCGCTTGCGTATGTGTGTATATACCTGGCGTGCGCCGGGACACACATTAATTTCTCCGAGTCCCTAACTCTCTTTTGGTTTTCTTCTTTTTTCCCGTACGCGTAGTGGTACGAGTAGAGCGGCAGGATGAAAACTGCATCGCCATCGAGCAAAAGCACGAGGGTATCAACATTGAACGAAGGATCGAGGGATTTTTTGCCGTATCACGAAGGTGAGGTGAACATTCTTGGGTTTTTTATTGATCCTTTTTGAACCTGATTCAGGAATAATTGGTGGAATAAGGGATAGTATATTATCTAATTCAGATATTTTTATCATATTAATTTACTATTGTGAAAGATAAGAAAACTATTGATCAGTTAAAAAGAGAATGCAGCCGTATAAGCTCCGAAAGGAGCTTGGATAGGCTTAAATAAAAAAAGTTAAAAAGAGAAAAAGAACTAGCGGTTTGACTTATGCAAAAAAAAAGTTTTTGCATACTAGGCACGACCCTATTTCTTAAAACAAAGTTCAAAATCCGTTGTAAAAATCGATTATTCATTGCT
>UELX01006292.1:0-11269 GCA_900480035.1 Eupelmus urozonus | reverse complement strand
TTCTTTATTTGCTCCCGTGGTGTGTATACTATTTTTTTGCCTAGCAAGGTCGAAATTACAACTTTTGTAATCGGGCGTCGTGAAGAAAAGTGGTACTTTCGCCCCGCTAGGCAAAAAAATTATTTTTATTTGATGCTAAAATAACTCAAATTCATTATCACTATAACTACTCTTTTAATTAATTAATAATAACAATAATTTTTTATTTACGTTTATGTAAATAATAAATTGGTTCAAGATAGTATAATTTTAAGTTCTTGATAATTTTTTTTAATAAAATTTCTTCTGATATTTTATTTCTAAATCTTAAACTCTTAAATTTAAAAAGTTTTTTAACATGCAAACACACCATTTTACATAAAGTATGATGAAACTTAACGCCTCTGTAAGAAAGCATAAGCCACATGCAATAATCAGTTTTCGTAGAAATATATTTAAAAATTATTATAACTTCTATAGAGTACAAATGAGACAATAAAAATAAAGGATGATTTGAGAAAACTGCATAAAGAATATGAAGAATTAAAACTCAGAATATGCCAAGAATCACATTCAGATAAACAAGATGAAACAGTATCAGAATGGGAAAATAGAGTGTCTGATTTACAAGACCAAATTAAAGTATTACAAAATGAGGTAAGGATTCAAAAAAGAATAATCAATTTAAAAAAGTCGTGAATAATAATATTTATTATTTTAGATTAAAATTAAACAAGAGACAAATATTTTTCTAAGGGAACGTATAGAATTGTTAGAAAAAGAACTTGATTCTGTTCGTGCAAAAGCCGAAGAGTATCGTAGGTGTTCATCAACAGAATGCTTAGAATTAAAGAAAAGAATTTTCGAATTAGAAAATTCTGTAAGTATTTTTTTATTTTTAAACTGTTTTAAACTAGAAATTTATTCTAGTGTTTAATTAGATGTTTATTTTTTATTTTATTTAGCTTAAAGTACAAAAAGATACAGAAAATAATCTTAGTTGTTTAGCAAATAATGAAACAGATTCAAAGAAATCACAGTTTCTTGATTATATTGTAAGTATAAATTAATACTAACATTTATTACTAATTTAATTATGATTAAATGATTTCAAAATTTAATTTTAAACAGAATAAAGACAGACACTATGATAGTATTTTAAAACGCGGATTACAGGGATCACATGAGGTAAATTAATTTTTTGAATCTTTATTAATCTTTAATAATATTTTATCATCATAAATTATTTATTATATCATTTCTCATTGTATATTTCAGAATATACCTCAGTTATTCAAAGTTTTACAAGAAACAATTCAAGCAATAAAAAATGGATTACAAGAACTTGCAGATGAATTTAAAAGACTGGTTAATATTTTTCCTTTATTGATTTCCTGAGAAATTAAATAAAATAATTAAACGTATTACTTTATAAATTTAAGGTACCTGAAGGATCACAGAATACACTAAGTTCGAATGACTCAGTGAAAGCAGCACTAGAATCATTAGCAAAATATGCTGAAAGCATTAAATACTGCTCCTTTGAAGTAGAAAAAATAAAAGTTGCTTTATACTCAAAGGATAAACTTGTAAGTACCTAGTTTTTACTTTTATTTTAAATACGTCAAAATTAATACTTGTATAAATGTTTCTGATTTCAGATGGAAAATATGGATCAAATCATAAAAATTCAGAAAGATTCCTTAACAATATCGCAATCAGAAGTGGAAGATTTACATAAAGCTTTGCAAGAGAAGGTATAATTTTTTAGTTTTGTAAATTAAATATTCCTAATTTATTTTGTTTTTGAAATTAGTTTAAATCCTTTTAAAGGATTAAATGTTTATTTTTAAATAGCTACTTTTTTAATAAAGTGTTTTTTTAAAGTCACACGGAAAATTTGCATGCTCTTTATAATAATTTTTATAATAGAAAAAGGTAGGTCATGATGCATTGTTTTTTATTATGCATATATTTTATGATATATTTATATTTATTTTGAATTCTAATTTTTAGATTGATGCACAAGGAAAAGCAATATCCCAATGTGAAAAAGAAAAAAGACAACTAACTAAACAAGTATGTTAGTTTTTGAAAAACAATTTTCGTTTTTATTTCATTATTTTTTATCGATATTTACATACACTGAATAAAATGGTTAACAAAATCTATTTCTTCTACAGATTGAACTCCAAGTACAAACAATCGGTCACTTGCAAGATGCCGTCGTAGAAGCAAAAAGGACCATCGACCAATTGAGTAACAAAGCGGCGACTGACGTGAGTGAGCCGTGGACTTCCGTCTCTCCTACTGTCTTTAATCATAGAAACGTGCACGATGTTTAATTTAGACTAGATGATTTGTCGTTTACTTATACTAAAAAAAATGTTTTTTGATAGTCGAAAGGCATATGATGAACTTTTAAGAACTGATTTTTTGATTAGGCATTTTGTAAATAAGAAAACAAATATACTTAATGAGGGTGAACTACGTGCCACAGTGTTATTGGGAAAAAATAATAAGTAAAGCGTGTATATTGATTCTGAGATATTAATTCAATTAAAGATAAATATTTAAAAAAATGGTTCTGTACAACTCAATGACAGCTAATCGACAAGCATGATTCTCCTCATATAAACTCAATCCAGATACGATTCCCACGTAACTATATATATTTTTTGTTATTAGTTTCGCCTTTTTTTCAGCTTATAATTTTTACTAACAATGTGTGCAGTGTGCTGACATTTAACGTCAAATGAATTTTTTTTATTTAGTTTTGAGTGCTAAAATCAAGAAAATCACGCATGGTTTGTATAGACGAGTAAGTTAACATTTTCATTCGTGGTGTCAAATAATTTTTTTTTTTCAATTTACAAACGTAAATATTTTTTTAGAGCTTTAACAAGAATCAAGTGATACGATCATTAAATTTGTATCTCACCGAGACCCAGAGTCAGTATGGTGACTGCTTTGCTGAGGTGAGGTCAACCTCTTGTAATTGTCTTTGAATTAATTTAGTTGATGGCATAACTACCATGTTTATTTTTAATACCGTAGGCCAGCGAACAGGGTGCACTTTTGGAACTGCAGCGCGATGCAATTAGCACGCTTCAGAAGAAAATCAGCTTTTTGGAGTGTGACGAGTTTTTAAATGCTTTTATGTTGCATTTTGTATATTACCTTATTTTATTTAAGTATCAGGTAATTTGAAGCTTAAGAGGATTGAGTTATCATAACTTTTCATGATCTTAATAAATTTTTAAATCAATTAAAAATTTTTTAAATCGTCTCATTCCAAGTAATATTATTACTACATTAATGAATGAATTGAATAATTAATTTTATAGAGTTATTTCATATATTTATAAATTAAATGCTATAAAAGTTTTTTATTTAAATCATTATTAATATAAATAAATTTAATTCTTTATTAATTAATAATTTTAAACATTTTTAACAAAGTTTATATTACAATATTATAGCTTAATCCTCTCAGCATGGATTAAATAATTAATTCATAAAATATTGTAAGAATTTTTCCAATAAATTATCTTTTATAAATAATTAAAAAACTGGTGTTTAGTATTAATGATTTAATAAATTTAAGATGATATTGGGTATCTTTTTTAGCGGCATTTTTATTTATATTTAAGATTTTTAATTCATGAATTTAGAAGACTTATTAGTTATTTAAGTTATAATAATTGCTAGAAAAAAAACTCAAAAATATAATGAACTTTTCAAATACAAGTATATAATTTATGAATATAGATTCTAACATTTCTCTTATAAAGGATTAGGACCTCCAAATTTCTTTTAAATTAAACATTATTTCAATATTAAGTAGATAAAGAATGTTATAACTTGTCAAAATTATTTATTATTTTAAAAATGGATTTATTATTTCAGAAAGAACTAGAAACATTAAGTCGACGAAATACTGACATGAAATCCAAAGTACGAAAATGAATATTATTACTTTATTTAGATATTTATTTGTTATATCCATTTTTAAAGCTTTTAAATTTTTACGATTGCAGGTTGATGAATTGGTGTATGCGAAAAACTATTTCGAAAAAGAATGTGATACCCTCGACTGTAAATGCAAAGAAGCTAACGGAGAATTAGAAAGACTGAGGTAATAACTAATTATTAATAAAAATTGATTGTTTTTACTTTATAATAATCAGTGTTAAATGTTTATTAAAAATTTCAAGAAATGAACTGAAAGATTATCGTAAAAAATTGAACGATAAACACTGCGAATTTGTTAAGTTATTGAATGAAAATGAAAGTTTAAAAAAACAGTTAGAAGTATTTAAATTGGATTTTGATTTAATTGAAGAGGAAATGAAAAAAATGGGAATGAGGGATTCGTCTGTTACAAGCTTTAAAATGGAATTGGAGACAATGCGTTCGAAAAATGAGCATTTTCGTTGCGAAGTAGAACAGTACAAAAAGGTAAAAACAAAAAAGCAGATAAACTAATTTTGTAAATCTTAAGATTAGTATAATGATTTTTAAAATTTTATTTTAGTTATTAAATCAGTTGAAATGTGGAAAAGATGTTGAGCTTCACAAATGTAGAGAAAAGATTGTGTGTCTACAACAGGAGCTTAATGCTAAAAATGAAAAGGTATTTTAAGCAATAAAATAGTATTAAATTTGATGGACTCTCTCTAAATGTTTTATATAATGTGCGTACTTTAATACAATTTTAAATCTATTTAGGTAAATTTCTTAGAAGACCAACTAAACTATGCTGATGCAGTAATTACTGGCGAACTACAGACAATTGAAGATTTGCAAAATACAATAAAATGCAATGAGCAGCATTGCATGAAAATAAATTTCTCTTTTCAAGAAAAAATTGGCATGTTGCAACATCATGTTGATAAGTTAAATCAAATGTTGGACCAAAAATCAGTTGACATCGAAGGACTTAGAAAAAATAATGAAGTCTTACAGGTAATTGTTTCTTTAATACGATGTAAAATTAGTACATTATGCACCAAGGGAGTAAAGTCGCATATTACTCCTGATGGTGGTTTGCTGTCCGAGCGAAGCGTACAAAAACGAATAATGGACTTTACTCTTACGGTGCATTTAGTACTTTATTCCCATCTTAACTGTGGTAACTTATTTGCTTTTATTTTATTTTTTCAATAATTTTTCAATTTTTTCTAATAAATTTCTAGCAGAAAAATAATGACCGAGGAGGGAAATAATGGCCTAAGAGGGAAATAATGGGCCATTATTTCCTCGATTGTTATCCTCTTTTCGGGAATCGTATGCTACTTTATATGCGATTTTCGGAAAAATAAGTAGCTATTATCGTTAAGGTGGGAATAATAGGTTATTCTGCTTCGTATATAATTCCTTTCTTTTTTCTTTTTAATTTAGGGGACAAATAGAATCTTGAAGGCTGCTATAGATAAGCTAAAAAATGAGGTATCAGATAGTAATTAGTTTGAAATATATTATAGCTCCATGACGAAAGCAAATAGCAATGCTTGTTGTTTCCTTTTATAGATTTATTTGCATGTTTTATGTATTTACAAAAAAATTTTTAAGTCACAAATTTAAAAATATAATAGTTAGTCTGAAAATGAACATCAAAACTTTTAATTCATAAAACAAATATAAAATTTTAAGGCCGCATATATCAGCAGCCAATCTGATAAATAAATACACGTAATAAAATACTATGTTTGTTAGTTTGAACATTTAGAAATAACTAAACAGGCTTTGTTGAATGTTTTTTTAATAATTATTAATTAATTCTTTAAAGTCTTTTATGAATTAAATCGTTAAACATTTTTATTTTTTATAGAAACGTCAAATTGATTGTAAATTAAAGGAAGCACAAAAATTTAATGAAAACACTTCGCAAACTATAGTAGATATTTTAAAAAGGCGGGCAGCGCTAGTAAACCCGGTAATTATATTTCATTATTATAATCTGGAATGGAAGTATATAGTATTTAATAATAAATACATGTATATGTTTTATAGGACTCTTGTATATGCAACAATGCAGACATCCAAAAAGAAGATAAAAGATCGGAGGAAATAGTGAAAAAATTAACCAAAGATTTAGAAATGATTAAAGAAAAGTATTCCGCAAAAAGCGCCGTCCTATCCGAGACTCAGGCTAAATTGAAGGCTGTATCTGATAAATTGGAAAGTTCTGAACGCAGTGTGAGTATCATCCATAATACTGAGAAAAAAATTTCTTTTAATTTATAAGTTAATAGTCTTTTTGTGAATTAAGTTATTAAATATTCGATATTCATAATAGCCGAACAATCATTTATTATTTTTAAGAAATTCTGTTTGTCCAAAATTTTTTATTTAGTTTCATAATTTGAAATACGACGTTTGAGCTTTACAAATTTAAATAGGACGTTTTGCGCTTTACTATTTTCCTTTCTGATAAATTTAATAATTAATTTGTTGAATGTTTTTAATGTTGAATAGAATACTGTATAAGTGGGTATTGCGGGGAATAAAGGAATTTTTTTCTCGGTACCTGATTTATTACGAGACATTCAATTTTCGATACGTTTAAAAAACAGTGTTCCCGTCCGTAGTGTAAGCGTCAGAAGGACGAGATAACGCTGCTTGAAAAGAAGTTGGCATGCGAGAAACAAAAATTACAGAGCTGCATCGATAAGAACTCGGAGTTTGTAAATAAGAACAAGGCGCTGGAGGATAATAATAATAAGTGTATGGAAGAGGTATGCTCTATTCTTTATTAAAAAAATTTCAGTTGTAGCTTTTTGTGCGCGCTGTTTTTCAAACCCTAAAAAGAAAAAGCAATCGCTGCAACTAATGGTCCCATCTTTTCAGTTGGAGGACATCGTGCTGCAGCTGGAGGACATGCAGAGTTCCCTGGTCGAGCTGCGAACCGAATGTGACACCAAGTCGCAGTCACTGGACTGCGTGTCGGTAGAGCTGGCCAAGATGCGGGTGAGCAGGTCCGAGGTCTGCGAGGAATCCAAGTATGTCCTCAACTGGGTGCGCGTCTGGATGCGTGAGCAGAAGCGCACGGCAGGAGCACTTCGAGATAAGCTGCTGCGCATCAGCACCGAGAAGAAGTGAGAAAATTTTGACTCTCTGCTGTATAGGGTATATTTAGATGCGCCGAGGGTGGAGTCGGTAAAAGCCCTGTTTTGCGCTTTGACGCTTGTAGGTAGAGTAAGAAAGAGAAAAACGCGAGATTTAAGCGTCGCATGGGGAACGGTTTTATGTGCGACGAAAATAGGTTGAAGCCGTATTTTTCTTGGGCACGTTGCGCCGTTGGTCTCTTTTTCAAGGGGGAGAAAGAAGATTCGTTGCATACTGTTTTCATTTAATCAAAGACGTTCCGGTGGAATCTATAAATAGCTGAAAAATTATGTAAAATCAAACTATTTTTTTTTCGATTTTTTGTAGCACTTTTAAAAAGTCAATCCTGGAATACATAGAATCTTAGATTTTTCGAATGAATTTGAATCTTTTTTTCTATAAATTTACAGGATTTTATCGGGCCTTTATTGACATTTCAACTCTGATAGAATTTTAAAATATTTAAAAAATTACTTTCTAATAATAATTTAATAAACTCAAAAGATTTAGCAATATTGAAACAAAAATATACGTAACGCTACTTTTTATTACAAGCTGTTAATTTAATTTTAGAAATTTTATGAATACAATGAAGCAACTGAAAAGGGCAAACAGAGTACTTACGTGGAAATTGAAACAAACACGGAAACCTGTCACTAAGCAAACTGCTATTGTTTCCAATTGTTGTTCTTTACCTTATCAACAAATTCATAACAATTCTTTTCAACAAAATGAAAGTCTACAGAATGGAAGAATTTACTCGGTTTACTCTGTTAAAAAGGTAAAAAAAATTAATTGTTAGATTATTTCAAACATTTATTTGATTGCATAGTTGAATAATTGGAATAATTATTTCAGTTTTCTATAATTTTATTACATTTAAATTTAACCTGTTTATTCATACAATTTTATATGTATTTATATTCATCAAAAAGAAAAATTTAAAATTATTAATATTTTACATGGATTTTCATTTATAGAAATGCAGGAAAGGAACAAATCACACGGAAGACAAAATAACGACTCATGGAGATTATAGATTATTTTCTACTTTACAACACTTATCAAATGAAATACCAAGAATTCCTCAAATTAGTGAAAACATTCGAAATGAAAAAAAGACTCATGAAGATATTGCAGATTATGGATATCAGACTTCGAGCAGCAAATGAAAGCTTCTCAAGCATATATTTTTTGTATTCATATATATCTTGTTATGTTATAGAATTTTTATAGAAAAATAACTTACTTGAATATTTATTACTAATTTAGTAATATTATACATGCATCTTATGAAATCGATTACACCATATTTATATGTAATTATATTTATAATTATATTTTTTATGAGTGAATATAACATAGTTTTCTATAAAAAATTACAATAGTGTTTCTGAATTTTCTGATGCGACCAATTTCTCATAATTTTCCATATTACATTTTTTAAGTTTAAGTATTAAGTTGTACTTGGGAATGCACACTGAACGTACAAGTTCTAGCTTTTGAATGTACAGAGACTGTAATATATCCAGTAGCTTATCACATTCAGAATAATTAAATATCATGTCACTTTCTGGTGGTTTCTACAATGTTATAAAAATACATTTTTATAGATTCGTACAAATTAAAAATTTGTAAATAACTAACCAAAAAAGCGTGAAGATTAAGACCTTCTTTGAAAAAAGTGTAAGTATCGCGAGCAGTACGCCATGAATTAGAAAGAAAAAATCGATGAGTTAAATAAAATAAACCTAAAATTGATGATATTCCTTTGCTAGAGAAATTATTATCTCTGAAATATATAATTTAATATTGTAATGTATATATATAAAAAAGAAACTACTTAAAACGGTTAAATAAAAGTTTATAAATAATTTTTTTCATAAAAACTGAAATTTACTTTCAACATACCTCATATATTTGAAAATTTCCCAAGCAAAGCTTAAAAACATTTCTCTACCCAAACCCTTAAAAATAATATTGTTGGGTAATTTCTGTTCTGTAATTAAATAATTAAAATCGATATATTTTTTTTTAACGTATATTAATTAATGATTTTAATATACAATTGTACCAATAATAAATTTAATTGCATTCTTATCAAACAAATGCTGCCTCATGCACTTTATGTCTTGCACCGTAATGAATTTCCAAGTACACAACATCGGCTTATGAGCGACATCGTCATATTCTTTGAATGTCGGATGATGCGGTAAAGGCCAGGGTCCGCAAAGGTCATCGTAATCCACAACATATAGTATATTAGGTTCAGATGCCCACTCCCTCGAAGATAACGAATGTTCTCTGGCCAAATTGTACTCTGACAAAAAAGTCCTCTCGACGTCAATTATTACGTCGCCAAACTCAAACGACTCTCTGCTGAGATCTTTAACCGCTTTCCTCTTACATTGGCACTGCACAGCGAGTTTTTGGGACATTGTTGATGAAAACGATGGACAATTGCACTTTTTTATTAGTTAAATTATTATAAAGAGTCGCAGATTGAAAGAAACCGTCCGAAGTTGGTCTTGAGAAGAAAAGACATCATGAAATTCAAGCGCGGTCAGTTGATTTTAATATTCACAAGTTTATTATTTTTCTCTCGCTCTCGCTCTCTCGTTCTCTCTCTCTTTCTCTCTTCTCGTACTATCGTTCATAATTTACCATGATTTTTATTCGATAAAATTAATATACAATATATTTTAGAGTAAAAGTGTTATACACGGTATGATGCCTAACAAAGAGAATGCGTAATAATTATAGCAGCAGGAATGGCCTCTACTATCTTACAAGATTTGCGTGCCAAAATTTTTTTAATGTTATTACCATATATATATATATATACTTATATACATGTATATTTGTATGTGCATATACATATATACATGTACATTTGGATGTATAGTTATTCTGTTATTATTATCATTATTATTATTACTTATTACACAAATCATATCACCTATATGATTTATCGTATCGTGTATTTATATATTTATAACGAACACCGCCCATTTTTTTGCTACTAAAATTACAAACGGGAGTTTCGCGTGCGCGCGATTACAGCAGACCTTAACTTTTTTTCTCTCTCAAAAAAAAGGTGACATCGTGAAATTGCATTGAGGATACGCGTATACGTGATTCTCAATCACACGTGTAATAATTGTTCATGACGCACATTTCACCTCCTACCACTTTTTGTAGTTTTTTTCCGGTGTATAATCCATTTAAATTCTTTCCGGACACATTTATGATGTATTTACTTTTCTTGATTATGGTACAAATCTGAAATCAGACGGAAATTATTACTGTTAATAAAAACGGCTGTGTTAATGTTGTAGAAAAACAAAAAAGAAAAAAACCGATGAAAACAAATTTGAGTTAGATGTTAATAAGATGTATTGTATTAATGATTTGATTTATTTGAAGGTTTATAAAATCTATAAAAAAAGATATTATTGCAACATGTAAGTTTATAACGATTAAAAATTCATTTTCATTTCTGTATGAAACGAATTTAATATGTGTAAATAGATCAAATAATTTTAGTGGGAGTCACACGCAATTTTATACTTACCACACGCTTTTACTTTAAAAATCATGTACATACATTAAAATCATAAACGTTTGAATTACTTTGTCCATATGTACATTTTAAATTATAATCTACAATAAAAAAGAAATAGAGATAAAGCGAGAAAACGAAAAATGCATAGAAAGTATCTTGACAAATAAAAATTTAATTTCATTTTGGCAAGCTACAAATGAATCAAGGATACAAAATAATTGTTTTTTCTCTAGAATATACAATACATCAGGACGGAGAAAGAAAATAGTAACAGTTAGAATGAATTTGATCCAAGAGAGAATCAATCAACAACAAATATGTATATAAGTGTCGAATACAATAGAAATTTTACGTGCATTATTCTTATGGTTCATAAATGGACTGCGTGATTAAACAATTTTTAATAGGATCCAACTCGAATATCATTATGCACTTGCATGCACAGACTCTCACGTTTATAAAATCTAATTTACTTAATTCGTTCATCTCGCATAAAATCAGTTACATTGTACAACAAATTCTTCATTCATGATGAGCATTTCTCCTTAAACTTACTTTCCTATTCAATACCCTACAGTATGATATAATAATCTTAAAAATAATAATAGTAATAAT
>UELX01006291.1:0-11272 GCA_900480035.1 Eupelmus urozonus | reverse complement strand
TCTATTTTAAGTTTTTTCCTCGCAGACCGCTCTCCCCACTCCACGACCATCGGCCGGTTTCGGGCCATGTTTGGAAGTATTTTTCACCTGTTTCTCAACATTTCTACGAAAATCTGAGATAGATAACATGTTAGAATTGTTCCCTCATTTTCCCCCATCAGTTAGCTAATTTTTGAAAACTTGTCTAGTCGTTTGTTTATTTATTCTTAAATTAATGTCAGAAAATTTTGACTTTTGCTAATTTGACCAATTATAAAAAAAAGAATTATTAAAAATAAAGGATAGTATTCTAATGAATAATTACTTAATACTATTGAAAAGATTATTTTTTATCAAATATAAAGTGTCTGCTAAAGTGATATATGAAGTCCCTTCTTCATGCTATGTACAATATTAACGTTTATATTTTTCCATCAGCTTATAAGATTAGTTGCACTAGTGCATTTGAAAATAAATTGAATCATATTTTATTCTATTAAATTATGTTACAAAAATTATTTGTGAATATATTAAATTTATAATTAATAAATATTTGGTATCACTCTAACTTCAAAATGAGTAAGAGAGACGGAGAGAGAGAAAGTTTTGAAATTTTTTCATGAAAGAATTTTGTCTTCATACGTTATATGAAATTTATATGAAATCTTTGTAATTTGATCTCATAGGCCATATATTTTTATAAATACCGTAATTATTTTACTATGTAAGTCTATTGATATGTCTGTCTCCATTTAGTGATATATAATTAGCTAAAATTTTTAATTAAAACAAGAGTACTTCATCTTATTAATTTGTCATCATAAGTTGATATACTGGTATATCAAAAATAGTATAACAAAAACAATTTCTTTGATACTAACTTAGTTTGAAATGCTGCATCAACTAAATTAACTAATGCTATAATAGTGACGAAAACTTTTCCTTGCAATATTAAATTTTATTGCTAAAAATAGTTTTACAAAAAATCAAATTAATTTACAATTTAAAAAAAGTAGATAATTTGAATAATTGTAGTATAACAAAGATCTTTCTAGAAAACTAATTGTTGTTTCAGTCAATCAAGCAAAATCAAATGTCACAATCACATAGCGGAACTATTGTCTGTATAATTCTGTTCTTTTGCAATATCAATTGTGTGATAAGCAAAGATAATGCTTATTTAATAATCTTGTGCAACCTTACATACATCTATCTATCGCATAGAAATGCTAATTATCAAACCAAATATTGAAGCATGTTGATATTCTTGACTTCTTGAAACAATGTTATTTGAAAATTTGAAAATCTTATGTATGTCTCATTATACTTTCGTAATTGTTAACAGTGTAAAACAAAGATAATTGTCCGTACAAAGTTTACCCCTACTTGACTTGTTTAATAAAGAATGAGCATAAAAAAGAATGTTAAAAATTTAATAATTTTGATATTATTAAAAAGTTTCAATTATAAAATAATATTTTTCTTATTTAACAAGATGGCTCCAATTCTTGAGAAAGTTTTTTATTAAATTTTGTCAAACTATAATTTTTAAAAATATTACAGCATCTGCAAGCTGTAAAAAGATTTGTTAAACTTTTGTTGGCTTTCGCACAGATCATTAATAACGTTCTAGTAAATGCATATTATCATTTAAAATGCTAGGTACAAGGTAAATTAAATGACATCACGTTTGATATATGTATATCTTTTGGTATATTTTTTTTGGTATTCATTTCTTATTGTTTTAATACGCACAAGTTACAAAGTAGCTTAGAAATTTATATCTCTTTTGAAAATATTTAGTGTTTAGATCCACCAAATACTTCCGTTTTCATACCAATACATAAAATTATTGTTAATACTGTAATCAAGAAAAAAGCATTTTAATTCATCTATTTTTATAAGAAGCTCAACCAACACAGAAAATCTCGTTCTGCACTACTTTACACTCATTCACAAAATCCACTAGAGTCAAATGAGATTATGTTATAAGTCAAATAAGGGCAATTGCCCGGCCGAAATCAACTTTTACAGCGGAATGATTTTACCAGGCGCAGCGAGCGCGTGGGCGTGCAACGATCTTAAAATTTATGGCCTCGTTAGTGGCAATTTTATTTTTCGAAAATTGCATCGGTTAAAGTCGAGGGAAGCAAGCCGCGAAACTGCCGCCGCCACATGCAGCGAGCGAGCGCGCGCTCCCAACACACCTCTGCAAGCTGCACACCCTAATAGTTCCTTCCTGAATAATGCATCAGTCAGCATATTTGCATCAAACTTGAAGCAGTTGCCCCCCTAGGTCTCTCTAGTATATACCCAAGACTCCCGCGCACACCATCCATTGGGCTTCCGCCCACGCGAATAAATGATAATTTTATTACAGGGCTAGAGGAGCGCAAGAAATAGTCAGTGCAAAATTTCACGAGAATCTGTTCATAATTATTTCTGACATGTTTCTCTTTTTTCAACAAGATGACCTATTCGGGAAAATTGAATTTTTAATTATTTGTAAAATGAATTCATTTTTTATTGCTATCAATGTCATGTTTGTCCGATTATTACAGTTTAATTTTTAGTTTTATTTTTAAATAACTGATTTTTAACTTCTGAATAGCATAATATATTTTTTTTTATATAATAAATTTTAAGATATGTATAATTAATTTTCTTTAGTTAAAAATAATTATTTACGAAGCCACACGAAAACTTAAACTTGTTCAACAGTTACAGTTGAAAAAATTGCAATGGAACCGCATCTGTAACATAAAACCGCTCTTACAAAAACCTCAAACAACCAAAAACTCTATTTACCTAAGCAAAAAAGAGGCACCGAACGCTCGTCAGAATCCACCTACACCCTCATTTCATTACGCCACTAAGTGCGTCCTAATGACCCTAAATAACTCACGCTTTGCTAAAACTGTATAGATCAGCTCTCTCCCTCTAATAAACCTTCCCGCTTCGCACCCTACCCCAAAACACACACCCCGCGATCATTAGCAAAAATCTTTCGCGTGTACAAATTGCGAATGAAAAAGCCGAGGCGCAGGGGCAAAAAAAAGCAAGCGACGCTCGTGCGTACGAGGCGTTGAAGGGCTAGAGCCGCGAAGAAGATGAACGATCCCTGGATGCGTGCGGCTCTTTGGTGCGCGATCGGCTCGCTCTCTCTCTCCTTTCGTCATCCATATACTCGAAACCGCATAATCACGCTCCGCACCCCCTTCGACGCGTGCGTCTATGTATGTACGCGTGGGTGGGTGGGTAGGGTTGCTTGGTAGACATTTGCAGGATGCGAGAGTGCGCCGTGTAGTTAATTCATTATCGCTCGGCGGGATGCCTATCGAAGCCTTAGTGGGGACCTTCAATCTTCGCGCTTGACGGCTCGGCCTTACGCGCTCTCCTGGCGATCCTTCTTCCACGAGAATCGCGACCCCCTGTTTGTAAATCCTTTATGCGCGTTATTTGTAATGAAGGTTTTGGTTAAGTAGTTGTATTTTATAAACTATTAAAGTTAAAATTAGAGTGGAAGTGAAGAAAGAATAAGAAATTAATCAGAAGAAGGAGAGTTTAAGTTTTATTATTAAATCGAAGCTTAATACTTGGGACTTTAAAGACAACTAATGCGTTTTTAAGCACAAACGCCTCTGTTTTAAAATCCACTTAGACCTCAAAGCCCTGAACCCCCAGCCCCAATAATTTTAACCAAATTATTCTTCTTACCCCGTCAAAGCAGCAGTAATCAACAAACTCAATACTCAAGGGGTAGTTCGGCATGACTCATCCTTCCTTCCTTCACACGTGCTTCGCTGCGAATCGAAAATTGCTTCCTTCTTGTCAGCAGGACGACATCGCTCATGTGTGCCGACTCTGTATACGAGCCGCAGACTCTACTCTCAAGCTGTGCGAGGCTCGCACGCGCTCCCCGTTGTAAAATTGCAATTAAGAGACTCGTGGGGGCTGGCAAATTGGTCATTCATCGAGGAGACTTGTGAGAGAAAGAGCGCCGGGAGAAGCCATTCATTGCGAGGATTAAGCTGAGAAAAAAAAGGGGGCGGCCCGTCTCGACGAGCCTAGGATGAAACGCAAGTTCGGCGCGTTCTGTGGTTTGGTTATCGTGGGGTACAAGTGACAAAGAGAAAAATTATATGTTAGTTATTTTACTTTGGTAATCCTTAGTCTGGGCGATCTGTTGGTTTATATTTGCATTTGATTAGCAAGGTGGAAGTCGATTATTTAAATTTAGAAACTTTTTACGTCTAAATCCGATAAACTGACTGTATTATTTTTATAATCAAAGAAGGAAATCAATATTTTGCTCAAATAGAGTTGCTATTTATATTTTCTGTGTTCTAAATTTTTAAATAACTGATAAATGTGATCGACTATTATTAATTTTAGCTGATTATTATTAATTTTAGCTTTACTCGATATCAAAAAATATAATCATTCCGCATAACAATCAAACTCAGACCCAACATCCACACTTCCCGAACAAAAATTCTCATATGACACGAACACTAAATAAATCCTGCGCACTCGAAGCATTCATTCTCAACGCAACGTTAAATCTGTCTGCTTTAACCTCGGCAGCGAACGTCGTTAGAGCGAACAACGAACGCGAACGTAAGCCCCGATCGTTTGAAACAGAGGGCCCTGCAGCAGCAAAAAAAAAAAGGAAACAAAAATAGAAACGTCAGCGTCGATCGCCGGCGCGAGCGATAAAGTAGTGGCGGGATGCCTAACAGCGGCACGCAGTCGCGGGGGCCAATGAATGAAAGTCGTAAAATATCGAGTGGCGGAGAGTTCGCGGTCGTCGGAACGTGCGACGAGAGTCGCGTCGATCGTGACGGCGCGCGTTTCGCGAAAGCGTCGCCAAAATTTACGAGGCGGCTCGTATGGCGCTCGGGGATTTCGACTAGACGATTTTGTCGCGAGGAATGTTTAACATGGGGATGGGGAAGGGTTGGGGCGATAAGAGAAAATAGCAGTAGGTTGTTTATTAGTGTAGTTGTGATTTAATTTAATGTGTTAAAAGGAAGAACGCAGCCGTGGAAATTTTCGTATGGCAGTGGTATGGTTATAGTATGGGCATACTGTGGCAATGAAATAAATATGACGATGGACGTATAATTCCATACTAAAAGTCAATTTTTTATTTTTATGAATTACGGCAAATGATCAAATATAGTATGACCACAGTAATTGTCTAGAATTATTTTTTACTGTTTTTTTTTAACCTAAATTTTTTTTTAAATAAAAGAAATAAAAAGGAATTTTTCTTGGATATGATTTGGTCCTTCGATCTGTTGCTCTCCAATCTAAAATTCTAGCATCTGAATTATTGCTCTTTTATTACGATTAAAATCCAGTTATAAGTTAATAGAATAAATAATTGCAAATAGAATTTCACTTTTACCAACAATAGAAACTTCATTGTAAAAAAATTCATTTCAATTACAACACAACAATAACTCGCAAATGGAGAGCGAAAGAATTCAAATTGTATGCTGAGAAAATTATTCTTTAATTTATTTTATTTTTCAAAAAAGCAATAGTAATAATTCTAGCATATTACCACAGTCGGACTATATCCAACCATTTTGCCATATTTAAAAAAAATAAAAATATGACTCTTAGTATAAAATTGCATCCATCGCTAAAATAAGCTTCGTTGTCATACTTTGATAATACTAATTGTAAGCCATATTGTGTACACGGACACCTGTGTACACCACAGCCATACTATAAATTTTAAGCAAACACTATTGAAAATGTACGGAAGAGGATTTCAAAATCATTTTTTGAAATACGATAATTAATTAGACAAACAACGATAACATTGTTCAATCTATACATAGTCTATCGTCGATACCATTATGAAAAGCCCATATTTGAGTACATTTATTAATTTTCGTATTGTATACACAACTAACTTTGCCATTGACAAATTCTTATCTCAAAGAATATACTTTCGAAATCATTTCAATAATCTATTACTATCCAAGATACGCGGCTCACTTAAATTGCAAATATTGTATTCTATTTTTATACCATCAAACGTGAAATCGCAACTTTGGCAAAATTTTCTTGGTTCTCATGCTATAAAATATAGTACGATACTCGTCTATAACTGATTATTTATTTTGTTTAACATTCTCGCAACTCTTAGACACTACGTACACTCACACATACTCGCAGCTATGCGAATCTTCACACAGCGGGCGCGCGCGTATTATTGTTCGGCGTCGCTCAGCTGAGCCTATAAATACGGGCTTGTTTTGATTAGTTCTATTTAACGGTTTGACACTTTTGCTCGCACTCTCAGTTTCGTACTCAAAAATATATTTGGATTTTCGCTGATAAGTAACTCGTTTTCAATGGACCTTTACTATTGGACAGATTAATTGATAACATTGTACAGTATTTTTAAAAAAAAATTTCTAAATTCAACTGCAAGTTGAATAACAATGAAATAGATTTTAATTTTTAAAAATTTTTTTCAAAAAACACATTTAAAAATGTTCCTGGTAATTAATAGTTATCAATTTCAAATGCGTGACTTGAGTAAATTCTCATCAATGAATAATGTAATAATGGGCTACTCGTGTCACGGAAAAAGTGCGATAAGCGCAAATTTAGTTCACGCAATACTATAAAGAATATTTTAGACAATGCCACAGGTGTTTAATTCTTTTATACAAAGGATGGTAGAAACTTATTTAAATGATTGAAAACAAATTTAATATCACATTTTTAAAAACTTGCGCACGATGAAGTTTTTAATTGCTAGCTTGTTACTTGTGATTAGTTTGATAGTACACGGAGATGCAGCCCATCTAAAGCGTCGTTCAGTAAGCAACGTTTCAGGTATGCATTATTTGATTATTTAGGTTTGTCTTTAAATAAAAGAATATATTTTACTTATGTAAAAGTATCTTAATAAGTTTGATCTCTTGATGATGTATTCTGTAAGTTTTTTATACATTCCACAATCATTATTAAATTAACCCGCAGCGCAGGTCTTAACAATATTCTTGCAATAAAGAGCCTTTAATTTATTTTTAAAAACTAGAAATTTACCTTATTAATCAATTAAATATATTCTTACGAATGAATAAACTATAATGATATAATAATAGTAGTTAATTAACGAATTAACTAGAATAGACTAAAAGTAAGTCCAATAAAGTCTATATTTATATTAGAATAGATTAAATTTAAATGAAATATAATTATAAGATATGCAAAAGAATTATTTAAAAAAATATGTTAATTTGAATTTACAAATAAAATAATAGTAGATAATAAGTAAATAATAGTTTTAAAAAAATTGGTTGTGAATCGACCCACTGCGATATATTCTAATGATTTTCAAATTAATAATAAACCTTATTTTTCTAGATGAAAAGTGCGCACCTGGATTAACTTTTTATGAAAAATGCAATAAATGTAAATGTTCGGATGATGGAAAAAGTTCTGAATGCACAGATTATTTTTGTGTTTCCGCTTTAAAGATATTCGGTAAGTTATTTAATTATATATACAGTTAACAATTGAACTGTAACTCTTAACTTCTTTCATCTTTTGAAAATTAATAATTTATTCTCTTAACAGCTTATACAATCACTGTACCTGTTAAATATAAGATATTTTATCTATCTTTTATCGATAATCAAATTCATTTAATAACCTATGGCTTATTCTGCCAACAAAATTTATTTGATTTTATAATAAAAAATAATTTAGTGATTCCAATAGTGTATTATCTAAATAATTGAAAAAAACTAGATAATAGTAGAATTATTATCATCGTAAAATCTTGAATTTGTTCTTGAATCTACGCAAAAAAGTGTTCTACATATTTATGATTGTATATCCGTATTGTAGTACATTTTTTATGTCTTAGTACATCGATCGGGAAAAGTTATATAACCTTTTTTTAATATACCAATGAGAATTAATGATATCTAATGATTTATATTATAGATATCCACTGAGAAGGTTTTAATTTACAAATCTCAAGCAAATATTGCAATAAACTTATCAAAAGTGCGGGTGTATTTTCGTGTATATATTTGCATTCGCGCGTGTTTGTGCGTGTATGTATATATGAGTTTATATGAGTGTGGATATGTGTACAAATTTAATTTATACCAAGAAAACAAAGAAAATATTAAAAAACGGTATTTTAGTAGAATAAAATTAATTAAATGAAACTTTTTTTATAGCTGATGAGAAATGCAAGGATGGTACAAAAATCAAAAGGTATTGCAATACATGCAAATGTTCTGGTGCAGAATGGGCGTGTACTAATCTTCCTTGTGACAAAAATTTTTATAATGAAGATGGAAGTCTAATAGATCCCACCAAAGAAGGTAAATTTTAAAAGTCTTTCGAAACTATCCGCTATATTACTTTAATCTTTAAGTTTTAACTTCGAAATTATTTTGACTCTTTTGCTTCGCTTTGACGAAAAACGTTTTATGAGATAAATAGCCAGTCAATGGCTAATGGTATATAAGGTAAAAAATTACCAAAAAGTATTTCAAAAGAATAATTATTTCATGATCTGGAATTGTGAAATTTCTATATCGAAAGTTACTTGTATGCTTGTATACTTGTATAAAATTATTTAATCTATAAGTACGTATTTCAGTTTCGATTTTAATTAATAGAATTTTGATTATAACCTTCTTCATTTTAAATATGATGTTTTTGAATAATAACTATTGTGACAACTTTTTTATAACAATCATTGTTTAATAGTTATCATAAAAACTTTTTTGTAATAAAATTTACGTATTTTACACGCTTGTAATAATCGTGAAGAATTTATCGCAACTTTTATCACAATCCTTTAGAATTGATCATAACAATTTTTAACGTTTTATTGTTACAAATATTAAAAGTAGCGCTGTTAGAAAATAATATAGAAATAAAATAGGAATTTTACCTAGCATAAATGAGTTAAAATTTGTATGTCTTTTAATAAATAATTTAGACATTTTTTTTTAAGCAAAACATTTAAGTTAAAACACTATAAATTTAAAATAACTACGTATTTTTTATAATAAATTAATCGTTTTATCTAGGTAAATTTTGTAATCCCGGACAGACTTACGAACACAGACATCAACGTCATTCGTACACTTGCACTTGTAGTGACAATGGATTAAATGCTTCGTGTAAAATTAGAAATTCATCCACTCATAAAGGTATGCATTTATAATATGTAGGTATTAATATTTTTTTATATTATATATAATTAATATTTTAAAGTAAAATTTTCAGTTTTCTTTAATTTATCTTTTAATCGGATATTTGTGATTAATTAAAAATAAATTTATGAAATAATTAAATCCATTTCTTTAATTAAGAATGAATTTTTTAACAAAGACAAAGTTTTTTTATGTTTTAATACTAAGAATCAACTTTATTCTAGAAGGTCAAAGATGTGAGCCTGGAAGCATTCACGCTTCATATCAGAATATGAGCAATTGTGTTTGCACTGAAGATGGATTAAATTTAGCGTGTACACGACTTAATAGACAAGATTCAACTAAAACGACAACTGAAACTACGTCTGTTACTGAAAACTTAGCAACTGAAAGTTCTGGGCCTACTACCGAATTAGCCATTGAATCGACAACTGAACACAGTATGTACAAACCCAATAGACTACTCAATTATCTACTGATTTTTTTCTATTTAATACTTTAACATTATAGGCAATGGACAAGTGTGTGATTCAGGAAAATTCTATTACGATTACTGCAACTTCTGTATGTGCAGTATGTCTGGGAAATTGTTAGTGTGTGAGAGTAAAATATGCGATAGAGATTTCTTTACTAGCGATGGAGAGAAAAAGGACCCAAATAAAGAAGGTATACTAATGATTTCGATGTAAATCTCTTTAAATTTATAATTAATTTTAATTTTAGAGCAATAAAATATTGACATAATGAAGTTTTTGAAATCAAAGATTTATATCTAAATGAGACCTTTAAAATTAAATAATTAGGGCATCTTTTCTTTTTAAAAATCATCGACTTCAAATAAAAGATTTTTTTGTGTATAAGTCACGATATTTTTATTTAAAGTTGCCGAAATATGTAAATTAGTATTAGTAAATGTCAACTCAAAATTGAACATTTAGTTAAAGATCAAATTAAAATTCACTATATTTATGTTCATTTAAAATTTTTTTATTTGTATTCACCGTACAATTTTACGAATTATTATAATAACTTTAATATTTTATTTACAGGAGAATTTTGCGAGCCCAATTCAATTTATAAGCCAAACGATTGCAACGAGTGTATTTGCAATAAACAAGGCACAGATGCAATGTGTACCGATAAAGATGACTGCCATGTACCCTTATCTCAATTATTTACAAAAGCTTAGTTTGTAATTTTAATAACCTTATATATTTTTGTGATTCTTTTTAGTAAATAAATAAACTGTAAATTAAAAACCGTTTTTAAATATTGAAAACTTTACATCATATCTATAATTAACAATGTATAAATGTATTCAAATATTCTTATAATTTTGGCTCTAGCATCGTCTAATGTGTTGATAAAAGATAAATCGGTTCTAACTTCAATTCTAACTAAATTGACATTTTTACTGCACAGTATATAGAAAACTTTATTTTTTTTTAAATAAAATAATATTTATTAAACATTACTATAAGAAATAAGTAAAAGATTCAATTTTCAGAAAAGATATGTATCGGATTAAATTTGTATTGATCATTCCTAAATTGTATATGCAGATACCGCAAACGTGTTATTTACTCAACTTAATCAAGTCATTAGATTTAGAGATATTTGCATTGAATATTTTTAAGAATTTATGATAACGTTAGGTGCACTCTCTATTTCACTATTACTTCAGTTATAACGTGATTAACTTTACGTTAAAAATTTAAATTAAATTGCAATTAAGATTTCGACAGTTAGAACTGTCATTAAATGGTAGAAACGATATTTAAGTTCTAAAAATTATTTGAATCAAGCCAATGTTTTAGTTTTCGAATTTAAGACGATATTTTTTCAAATTAATTTTAAATTAATGTATTAACAAACTTTTTTTAATTATTTTTGAGGAAGCTTTGCAGTAAAGTATACAAATAAATACAAAACTTACCTTTTGAGAAAACGAAATGAAGTTAGTCTACTTTCATAATTATTTAAAATAAACATAACATTTCAAATTGCAACAAAAAACCACAGTGCATAAGCAAATTGGTGCAAATACTATATAAACATATTGTATATTTATGCTTCTT
>UELX01006290.1:0-11274 GCA_900480035.1 Eupelmus urozonus | reverse complement strand
GCTGATTAGCTTATTATAAAATTGTTTAGCATAAAAATCTAATTTACATTTATTTATATAGTAGAATATAACTTAATTTTTTTATTTCGTCAATTTCAAATTATATTTTAGTTAAAATGCAGGCGCCTTTTTATTAAAGAATAAACACGATCGGTTTCATCAACCATATTAAATTTCAAGATCTATAAATCTAATCAAGTCAACTCTTTTATTAAAAACAATAATTCAAATCACTTTCTTCCATAATTCTTTTCATCAAACTTCCCTTACCAAAAAAAACATCCAAATCACCCATTCAAACAACCCCTCCAAACCCACCCACCTAAAACTAAAAGCAAAACAAAACGCCGAAAACACCAGCAGCTCAATACCCCCACAACCCGCGCAAAGCCACACACACACACACACACACACACACAACATCCTCCTTAGACTCCGCGATCTCCATAAAGGCGGCTGTACAAGCGCGCAAGCGGAAACAATCAACGCGCGGCGCGGGGCCCTCCCAAGGTGCACGAAATTCCCCGCGCCAAGCTTATTAAGCACCCGGCTTCTCTCCTCTCTCTGAGTGCGTCGACGCGCCAAGTCAAATGGGTGCGCGCCCGCCGTAATCAGCTTGTGTCTTTTCAGTGCCGCAGAGCCGAAGCTAGCTAGGCGAAGAAGAGCGAGAGAGACGGAGAAGAGAGAGGAGGGATTTTGTAATACCGACAATCGGGGCCGAACCGGGGCGAAGACACCATTGTTAGGCGGCCGTAATGAATGTCGGATGAAGGCCCCCGCGCTAGCACGCGGATTACGGCCTTTATTGAGTCGTGTGCCGCGAGGCCCTCCCGCACGTATAAATTGGCCAATTCTTATCGAATAAACGCTCGAAAAACAATATTCCGGGGCTCGTGAGGGGGATGACTTTGCCGATTCTCGGCGACGTCTGCGGCGAGCTCTCTCTTTCTTTCCCGTTATTGGCTATCAGTTTTCATGGCTGGTCGCTGGGGTTTTTTTTTCGCTTTCTTTTGCTTTTTTTGTGGCCAGACGGCTGGAGCGCCGATGTGACTGGAAATGAAAGTTGGGGAAATCTGCTTTACATATCGGGATTCAATCGGATAAAGAAAAATGTAAGAGTAATAAAGGAAGTAAGCGGGTGATTATAGCGGAATAATAGAATGAAATAGGTTTTTCGCGTGAGCTGCATGAAATACTGTGATAGTACATTGATTTTTTCGGAATCTTATTAGCTTCGTGTACAAGATAATGTAATTTTGCTACTTTTCGAAAGTAAATTTTTTTTGTTTACGGTCGGCCTTAGAAATTACTGTGAATAAAATTAGTTTCAACCTATCTCATTTACCTTACAGATATTAGATATATAGTAACTTATTTCAATTCAATAGATTAATTAATTCATTGCGATCTAGCTTTTTTTTAAAGCATTTTTAAAGCTTCTATGGCGCTCGAGCTTACCAGATCGCTTTGCGCCCCTAATCATTCGCGCCTCTAATGCCTCGGCGCACCTCTAATCGCGCCTAAATGACGTAACTCATTTCATTTTATCCCAGTTTAACCTAAAACGACCATCTCATATCCAGCTTTGCGCTTCAATATTTCCTTTGGGTCTTTGTGTATTATCTGAACAATTTTGCTCCGATATACGGATTTAACTTTTCTTTGTTGGTGTATAAATATATATTTCAGATATTTTCTAAATTTTTTTAAATTCGCATCTAAACTAGAATCCCTACGTAAATTTTTTATACAGATGAATATAAATATGTCTTTTTATTTTGTGTTTTTACTTATCGCTACTTCAAATAATATAAAAACCAATAGTTTATAGATTCAAAATATTATTATTGAAAGAAAAATTAAAAATTATTTATATTTCACGTGATCAGAATTGTATATAAAAATATTTTAATTAATGATTTACTTTTAATCATTATCAAAACTTTTCAATTTTATTAGCGTGAATGGAGTAAGTATTTGTATCACGGATTTCATATGTCTAATGAATAGAAGGTTGATGAGATGTAACCTCGATTTGCAATTTCAATCTGTCAATAGAAGCATAAATTCTTTTCAAAAATCTATTTTAATTAAACAAAATTTTAATTTTAAATGCATTAGTAACTGCATTGTATGTTAAAAATGTTATAAAACGTTTCATGATTAAAGTAAAATGAATCAGCGTATTTTTTACACAAAAATTCTTCTCAAAATTAATAAATTGTTTTCATGATATTTAAATATAAAAATTTCTCGTTATTCGCAGAAAGCAACCATTGACAGACAAAGAATAAAGTAGGGCAATTTAAAACATTGATTACAGGAACAAATCCCACGCTTAACCACTGAGCAAGTTTCTACTCTTGTAAAAATCTAAAACTTTGCCAACAGTTGTAAAAAAAGCGCGTGGGGAACTAGGGAAAAAGAGGAGTATGCGGTTACTCAAAAAGCGATCATACCTCGAAATCGCAAGGACATTTTATGGTCTGGAAAAAGTTTAACCATTTCTGTCTCGCAAACAATCATTCCATATAATTTTTACGATCGCTTACTTTCCAAAGAGTAATAAAGATCTTCATGAAAAGTATACACGCCCATACATTCGATCCGCAGAAAATCTCATCGTTTCCAATGAAGAAATCAGAAATAAAAAATAATCCAGAAATACAGAGTGTAATATAGGAAAAGATACAGGGACTGGAAAAAGTTTTTCATACAGCACAAAATTTTTTCACTGGTTTAAATAATAAAATTTTCATTCGAATGAAAATTTTTAGAAAAAAATTTTTGGAATATGTGCACCACGCACACAAACTTATTATTGGTCATAGTATATTCAATTTCAATTCTGAGTAATATTAATATGATACAGAAATTTATAAACTTATTTTTACAATAAATACTATAAAATACTGCAGCCTAAAAATAGCCTTGCATACTACTTTACAGATAATCTATCAAATATTGTTGAAAAAAAACTAAAATCCTTTGTATAAACGGTTAAGTAATAGTGTAACGAAATAGAAACTGTAAAAGGATTTTCGTAAAATAGAAACTAAAACGCATGAAAAACTCCAAAAAATTACTTTTGACTGCACAGTGTGTGTCGAAAAACGAACAAACAATTGAGCCTCGAAGCCGAAATCCAAAGCCCGTAGGAACCGAAATCCAACCGGAACCCTTCAGTATACACGTATATGTACTCTGTATAAAATAGAATTTTCGGTATACATTAGCTTTCGAAAACATTCTTCCATGATATTATCACAGAAAGTTTATTTTTACTATTAAAAAAGTTTCCTCCTTCAATGAAACAATATTGGTATGACAGTAATAAGTAAAATAGTATAATCGTACAAGTTTTAATACTATTCTGAGAGATCTATAATAATTGCATAAAAGGATATTTTATCGTTATTACTTTATTATTGAGAAGATACAGTAAATTCAGAGAGATTCAGATAGATTCAGAATACTAAAATTCGGCAGTACTTTGTACGTATCATAATTTCCCCCTGTCTGACATAAACCAGCCATTACTACTTGATCTAATGAAAAACAAAACTATTGGATGTATATGATTGAACGAAAAGGACTTCAACAAAAGTACTTATTTCAGTAAAGTCTGTCACGTCTGAAATTGAAGTGCAGAGTCTAAAACGGAAAGAAAGAAAAGTAAAGTAGCCCTAGTTCGCCGTAAAAGATCTGGGGAAAGAATATAAAAAATTCCACGGCATTGTATTGAAACTTATGAGCGTTACTGTGTATAACTCTCGTGGAGCGCCCAGAAACGACGTCAATTTGTACAATACACAAAGCAATAAAAGGCCAATAAGCAATATAACCTCCCCGCGACCCCAACTCTCTCTCTCTCTTTCTCTCTCTCTCTCTCTCTCTCTCTCTCTCTCTCTCTCGTCGACATTGCGCGAGGCATAAAACAACGAAGAATTCGAGCGAGATCGTAGCTTTCTTCCTTCCCCCCCTCAATTTTCCGCTCCGGAAGGACAGCGAGTACGAGAAGCACGCGGAAATGCAGAGCGGGAAGAATCGCAATTTAAGCAGGGGAGTCCGGTCTTTCTATTCCGCACTCTTTTTTCTCTCTCTCTCTCTTTCTTTGCTTGTGTATAAAAGAGTAGCTTGTAATCGACGGAGTTTTCAATACAAGCTAACTCTCCCACACACTCTCAGACACTAACATAGTTAGAGAACACACTGGCACTTATACAAATACACAAATATTTAAACGAGTGTGCATGTGACAATACACAATACTCGTACTCTCACGCTCGCCCGCAGTGCAAACTAGTACACGTACTCACACATACACGCACACCGGTTTACGCAAATAACCAAGAATGTGATATCTCCGCGGCGAGATCAAAAAAAGGAGCGAGAGGTATATAAGGCAGACTGAAGCGGGCGCTCTGCGTCGCCGTTGGTTTTGTATACGGTGCGAGCAATTTTTCAGAAAACGGACTTTTCTCAAGCACACCTCCTTTTTGCGGGACCCGCGCGCGGCGCAAAGCCAGAACTAAGAAACGAAGTGCACGCAGGGGAAAGCCATATATACGTACTCTGGCGTAAACGAGAACAATCCTTATACATATATGTATATATTTATATATAAGGATACACACGCACACACACAGTTAGGTGCGGCTCGCAGCAGGGCGAAAACAGAGCATAAGAAAGAGGAAGATAGACAGAGAGAGAGGGAAGAGGAAGGCGGAGAAAAATGAAAGCGCGAGAGCAGAGAAAGTTCCGCGCGCGTGTCTATTCATATTCGCGACGTCCGCTCAAAGCTCGGTAAGAAAAAGAAGCCGTAGCAGCGAGATAGAGAATCCTCGGAAGAAAGACAGAGGAGCTTTTATCGAAATGTCTCCACAAAGTCGACGGCGAAGCCTAGCGAGCGTTTATTGCTCGCCGGCTCTGTACGCAGCCTTATTTTATAAGCATCTCGCGCGCAAGAAGAAGATTCAGGCCAAAGCAGAGAAAGAAAGAGAGAGAGAGAGAGAGTCAGACTAGTAAGAGAGAGAAAGAGTGCTGGGATAGGTTGACAAAGGAGCAAGAATATGAGCAGGTGTATAAGAGCTGGAGCGCGAATGAAAGGAGCGTTTGTATTTAAATGTATTTGTCGCACGCGCGCCTCGCGCCAAGAGCTTTATTCGAGAATTTAACGAGGCGCCAAGGCAGTGTGTATCTAGAACTGAGAGGCGCAAAACGTTAAGGATGATTGCATTTTAGATGGCGTTTCAAACGGTGATTTTTACTTTTGTCGCAGAGCTTGTCAGGGAATCATTTTGAAGCAGTGAAAGCTTATCTATTTCATTTTGGGTTGCTGTTTATTGTTGTTAAACAGCTAAGCTTAATGTTTAGCAGAAGAAGTACTTTGAAGTATCATCAACATATCAAATGAAATTTTTTAATATGCGAGTTAAAATGTATAGTAGAAATTTTTAAAAAACGTTATATTTTTGTGTTATATAAATAAAGTAATAAAAAACAATAGTCTCAAATGATCTGGTAAAATACAACTTTTAAGGATTTGTATATTTCTGAATATATTAAATTATAACAGGGGGTATAAATTATTTTATTCTTATCTAAAAAGAACGTATGAAGGATAAAGTAAGAGAAATTGAGACAGCTTGACAAAGGATCTGGAATAAGAACAAGAAAATGTAGTAAGTGTGAGGGGAAGCTTTTTTACGTCCTTAGCCGGGGTTTATACGTCTAGAATTAAAAAATATATTATATTTGCTTTAAAATACTGTCAACTTGTAAAGTTCATAAATCGTGATAGTTGATTGACATTTCGATTTGTATATATAAAATTTGATAAAAACCATCATAATACATTTTGATTTAATGCGACATTTTACGTCATGCAATTTCAGTAAGTCTAAAGCATATTGCCTGTTACTACTGTCAAACACATATTTACAAAATTTGTTTTTATAATGTAATGTAACAACTAATATAAATATTAATTTTACTCTTAAATACTTGCATGTAATAAATTTATGAAATTTAAAAAATATTCTATTATTTGTGTGGTAATTTTATTTCTATAGACTATATTGTTTAATTTACATTAAATATAATCATAAAATTAATAATCTATTTTTTCTATTTCTTTTTTTTTTTAATAGAAAGTAATAGTTTTTTAAAGTATTAGAAAGATATGTCTGACAAAATTTTATAATAGTGCAGTAGCACCTTCTCCGAATTTGAAAGTTTAATTAACATATTGGATAATTGTTTAGTAACAAAATTGACTTTTACAAACTCTATTATAAACTCTATTATAAGTTCAAAGTATATATCACGTACAAAACACTCAATATAAGGAGTGGGGCTATTGGATCCATGTTGGTCAGTCGTCAAACAGGTAATACTACTACCTATAACTCTAGAGAATGTCCTAACAAATAAATAAGTTTAATACAAGATTTTAAATAAAACTAAAGTAAATAAGTAAATAATTTAAAATAACTTTTTCAGATTACTCCAAAGACGAACAAACAACCCGAAAGCATCATCGGAACCGCGCTTACCCACAGTAAATTGTCTCTAGCGCGCAATCCGACTATACAGCTGCCGTCGCGGCATTATTTGTCGCGTTTCTCTACCCGCTCTCTACACAAAACGTCATTTTGCTGTCTAAATCCTGACGTCTCGAAGACAGCAGCTGCTCTCCCATCCCAGCGGGGAGTCGCTTTTTCTGCAGTTTGCCGGGCGCGCGCAAACGCGGCAACTTCACGGCGGGAGCTTTGCATTGGAGATTTCTATGCAAAAAAGGCAGGGTTACTTCGTAATACAGAGGTAGAAGGCTCGTTGACGGGGAGGATGAAAAAAGACGGGAAGAGTAAGAAACTAAGTCCGACGGACTTCATTTTGGAAAATATCATAAGTCGGAGCAATCGTGTATGTATATAAGAGAGGGGGCGCCGAGTTGCTAACGTCGCGACAATGTTAATGCGCTTGAAATGTGAATAACGAACGAAGGGCTAATTATGATTCGTTACGCGTCTGCTACCTGAATCTCTGACACGTGAAAGTTGCTTTCATTGAAAATTAATTAGCAGTTGTATAATTGCGCTGGGACAATAAGCGAACGTCTACTTTTTCGATTCATTAGCGGTACCAATTTAACTTTGTAATATATCGGACTTTTTTGTTTCATTACCACGGAAGTTTAGTGATAGTTACAATAAAAGTTTTTCAAAAACATGTTTTTTATGTTTTATACGGTTGTGTATATGTGAGTGTTTGTGTATGTATAGAGTTATGCGCATCTGTAGGGATGTGTGTGTGCCTGTTTACTTGTGAGTGCGCGTATAAATAGTGCGGATGTAAAAACTATACGGAGAGAATTTTCCATAAAAATTACAGGGAATACCACGGTAAAACTGGAACGGGCTGTAGTACCCCAAAAAATAATGGAAATCACGGTAAAATGTTGTACGTAACGGTAAAATTATAGCGATTCCCTATAATTGTTATCGTTAAGCATAATTAAATACATTGAGAAGACAGAAGCAAGGATTTGAGGAAAGATTCGAAGCAACAGTGTAAGAGGTACATAATTTTGAATGTAAAACTTTCGCGTCTTTTAAGCTCTGGAATTTAAAAAAATATTTTTTCATCAATGTAATAAATAGTCTTGACCTTCAAATTACCTTGAAAATCTGTTTCAAGGTCAAGGTACTGTTTTTGGTAGGTCAAGCTACGTTTATGCAAGGATTGAAAAATTTTTAACTGTATTTTTACTATATTTATTTTACACTTATATATACATACAGGATATTTCATTTTAATCCGTCCATGCTCTATCTGATTTCGGAGTCAAAATTGGGGGATTCCATTTAACATTTTAAAGTTGACCTTGATATAACCTTGAAAATAAATTGTAAGGTGAAAGTCAAAGTCACCATTGTTAGTCCCCCGTTGTACCCTTTAAGTTTTGTAGATGTCATTTTTTGTATCGCTCATTTTCACAAAGTTATTCGCGTGGATGGATTAAAATGAAACACTTTGTATATTAATTGAAATATTATAAATTACATGAACGTTATATAAAAGTCTAAAATATTTATAGTAAAACATTAGATTTTTTTCTTTGTATATCAACATCGAACCATCAACTCCTCAATGATCAATATTTATTGTTTCAAAAGAAAATACTAAAACAACATTATTCAGCCTTCATTAATTTTCTCTCCGAAACTCCGGCAACAGTCGAAAGTTCGCTTTGAATCCGCGCTCCCATCGGATAAACAATGAAGCCCGCAAACATCCGCGACGCTCAAAGCACTCCCCAACTGCCCAGTCATCCGAAGCATCCCGAACGTCGGCGTCCCAAAAGAAGATCGAAGCTCAGCCCACGGAAAAGAGATCGGCGAAAGATCAGCGACACCAGGCGCGATATCTCGAAGCTCGCATCGACTCGTACATACACTGCCGCGAAGCTTCGTTCAGCGAAGCGAGGGCGCGCGACTCTCAATAAAGCCGGCGCGGCATTTGCGTGCATAGTGCATTCCCCGTATAATTCAACTTGTGCAGCTCTCCCTCTCTCGCTCTCTCTCTTCGCGCTTACGTGACGTCTGACGAGCTTCCGGCGTATAGAGGAGCAAGCTCGGCGAGTTTATCCGCGACGCGAGCGCGCGCGCTCATAAAAGCACTAAATCACGTACCGGTGTGCGAGAGCGCGCGCTCTCCCCCGGCAAGAGGCGGCAGCTCGACGCCCTGGAAATTTACTTCGCCGCCGCCGTTATTTGGCCACTCAGCCCCAGCGCGCGGCCGCCTCCTCCTTCGCCGCCCTATAAAACCGATGCGCTCAAGCCCACGCGTATTCGAGACGCTTATACACTTACGCACGTGCACAAATGCATATACGCGTAACATGCGCACACGTACAAATGCACATGCATATACATATACACACGCTGAGATTGGTGAAGCTTGAGGAAACGAAAGTATATTGGTGTGGAAAAGTGCTTGAAGCTCAAGCTCGCCAAATCACACGTATGTGTGATCATAGACAGACGTAGAAGCAAGTTCTTACATTCATACCTATACAGACTTACACATTCATGTACAAGTGGATTTCTATGACCGTTAGCACACACACAAGAATTTCACATACATATTGCACATTCGTACATGTATATTCACTTGCAGACGCTTATATAATTATCTTCACGCAGCAATATCAGTGCTCTACTATTAGCAAAGAAACAAAAATTTATTTAAATATGCGAATTAGTACCTATTCAATAACGTAAAGTCTCTTTTTCAGATTCTAAAATATTAAAATAAAGAAAAAAAAGAAATTTTAAAAACTTAGTCACTTTAATTAGTTTCAAATCTAATTTACGATTTGTTTGATTTGAATCTTAAATCTTTAAGAGTGACTAAATCAAAGTTAATTTCTTACCTACTACAATTACTGAAAACACATCCGCCACGAATCCAAATAATTCAAACCACATTAAAAACCCCAAAACAGCTCATCACAACAAAAGAAAAGCTCGAAAAAAGCTCCCATATGCAGGCGCAAACATCCAGGAGTACAAACAGCCCAGACGTATACGCAGACACGTACTCTGGGCAGGCTCTCGCGGAATAACGCCGCACACATGTGTCGAGCTGCGCGCACAAGTAATTGCACGCACAGCTGCACAAGCCTCGTATAGTAGCAAATCACATGAGCATACATACATACTCCCTGGACTAAGGCTCCTGGCTCTCTCTCTCGACTCGGCCAAGCCAGACCCGCTGGACGTTCGCGCGCCGCTGCACATATTCATGCAAAATATCGTCCGCAAGCTCGCGCTCACATTTACATCAGCGCCGGAATCTTGAGGACGGGAATTAACGCCGTAATAATCGAGGATGCGGAATATGATGCGCGCGGAGCAGCCGTCGAAAGGCGCACGGAGCTTTCGCCCGTTACGCTCGACCGGAGTTATGCAGACGGAGTGGATGCGGTCTGAAAAAGGTTTTTTTTTTTAAATTTTAGTTTGGGAATTTGGAGTGGATTTTGAATTTGCAAGAGATTGTTTTTGGAAGCATACTTTTACTATTCGGAAAAAAATGAAATTTGGATAAGATTTAATTACATGTTGTATTTTTTCTGAAGAAGGATCGTATTTAGCGTGTATTTAAATTTCGCGGCTTTTACTTTACTAAATTTGCACATAATAAATGCAAACGAGTTTTGTGAATTTAATAAAAAAATTTTACCAGAAAATTTCATTATCATAATTTAAAGGAGAGATTAAAAAAGTACGTGCGTGAATATTTTGTAGAAAAGCGAAACATAATTTACTGAAAAGTAGGATTAGAATTAAAAGTCTAATGTAAAAGACAAAATAAGGATCTGTTAAAAGTATGAAAAGAAAAAGGTTGAATGAACCCTACATTAACTTTTCTTACTAAAATATGCAGCTATACGAACAATATAATAAATTTTCAAAGCTTGTAATATTAAACAAAATACTGCATTATCAAACATCTACAATTCTGCTCATCGACCGGAAAACATGTATTTCGCTTCCCATTAACAAATTATTCCACTATTGTAAAAACTCACAAAATAACCAAAAGCAACAGCAGCTCCTTTGATAATTCCTCCTCCCAATTAATCCCCGCAAAACTCATATTCAAAGTTCACCCTAGCGATAAAAACCTGAAAACTCACCCAGCCGCTCCCGCTAAGACCCAGCCCAACCCTGCGCTCACATTCCTCAAACAAAGAAAGCGCAAAAAATATCAACACATCCTCGCCGGCGCAATAAACCGTTCAAATAGATCCATCCGCACGCGCCACAAACTTTGTCCGCGGTAGCAGCAGGAGCGCACGCGCGTCCGGAAGAGAAAGTACTTGCCAGGGCGTTACACACGCCCCCCGCCCGTCGCACGTGTTGCGGATTTTCAGGGCGAGCACGTTTCTCGCGGCGACGCCGGAATATGATGGATATAAGTTGGGGAAAGCGCGAATGTTGGCTGGGAGTTTTTTGAAGAAAGTTGCGCGCTCGCGCGCGGCTGCAATCGCCGACGGGAGAGAGTCGATCGGTTCTCGCGATTTCGGAATGCGGAACGCGCAGCGCGCGCTGATCAAGTTCTTACTCGAAGAATCTTGCCTGCCTGCCCCGGCAAAGTAAGTTGCTTTTGGTCTTCTTCGGGCCGAAGTTCGCGGCCCAATCCCCCCAGCAGTCGACTTTATTTCAGCGAGCGAGTGAGGATGGGCGTACAGGTGCGGAGATGGGA
>UELX01006289.1:0-11275 GCA_900480035.1 Eupelmus urozonus | reverse complement strand
AAACTTTGTAGGAGCAACAAATTATATTTTAACCAAGTGCTACTTTGTTAGATTCACCAAGCTCTTTTTTGAGTGTATTTTAACTTATTTTCGTTGTAAGTTTGATGACACAAGTATGTTTCAACACATTTTTTTAGATAATTTACAAACCAGATAAATAGAATTGCACTATGTATAATCAGAGTCAGGGAAATATTTTCACCAGAGAAATTAAAAATTTGAATACATGTAGTTAGTAAGGAAAAGTACAGTCTCAAGGATCTTTTTATCGAATTAAGACATGTTAAAAAGACTTCTGAGAATACAATATATGTGCTATTAAAAACATGATGAGGATCATAGAACCAACTAAACTAATTAATAAATTGACCCTCTGCAATTTTCCGAAATTCAAGTTTCTCCTCTTAAACTTTTAAAACTATTTCTTTCATTCTCATCTTTTATTAGTTTGGATCCACCCCTACTGCTCAGAAACCAATTTGCAGTGCTAAACTAACTATAACCACTAATAGCCCCCCCCTCCACCCTTAATATGAAACCATGAGTTTTTGTTTTTGTTTTTTTTTGTTTTTATACCAACGAGTATAACCAAGCCCCAAAGTATAACCAACAAACAAGTAAATCCTCGCTTCCGCGTATACCCGGTGAAAGGTTGCGACAAGCTCGCGAAACAATGAACTGAAAAAGGCTGACCCGTCAAACTACCTCCCTGTGCTCTAGCAGACCAGCAGCCAGCATTACCAACTTCAGCAGCAGCAGCAGCAGCAGCAGAATCAACTCCAGCAGCATCAGAGATCCAACAGTGATAACACAAGGACGTTGTCCCCAGTGCAAAGCTTAGACGTAGAAACGCCTCAATCCCCCGATGCGCAATTACCCGGTAACGAGGTGACGACGATGAGTACCACGACGACGACGACGAACAGCGGTGAAAGTACACAAGTGCCAAGAGTTCCGGAACCGGGCACACGAGCTACAGATTTTCTGCGTGCCCAAAGGCCTGGTGATGCGAGCATCCCTTGTCCGCCGTCGCCGGCTAAATCCCGAGCCGAGGCAGTGAGACCAACGAATCTTGAGTTGAACGATACGACGACAGTAACAGGTGAAATCCAGCAACAACAACAACAGCAACAGCAACAGCAACAAGCTCCAGTAAAGCCAATGAGGTTCAAGCGAGTAGTGAAAAGTTTGCAGGCGAAGAGAGCCGAAGCTCGGCTGCTTAGTGTGCCGAATATAAAGTACCAAAAAGCGCCACCTGGCGGTGAGGCCACGAATAGCTCAGGTGGCAAGAGCGAGCCTCACGAGGGTGTGACGCATCGCAGCGCGTCGAGGCATACGGACGACCAGGCGGCCGCGACGAGCAACGACACCTTTGCCGGCAATTTCTTAAGAAGATTCAGTAAGTGTTGTACTACATCTTCCATTAGCCAAATCAAAACAATAGTGGAGTGTCATGTTATATTATGTTAATCTATATATTATACGTATGTGCATAATAGATAAACAGTGAGATCTATATATTTCGTGCTAGTCATTTTTTTATTAATAAATATATATATATAATATACTAATCGATATGCATATTCATACGTATTTTTATATCAATTCTTTCTGAATCATGAACTTTTGTTTGACCTTTTTGTGGTGGATTAACACTGGATATATTACATACGTATGTAACTATCCACATCGAATGCTTTCGATCATTCATCTGGTGATACGATGACGACCATGTTTAGAAAAAAAAACTTAGTCACTACTGCTTGCTTGTCACGATTGGGGTTAATTAAATGTCGTACTTTTTTAATGACTGGTGTCTGGTTGTATTTTTAAGACGTTTTTAATTATATAAATTTTCAATTGTATATTCGCATTTAAAGTTTTAGATAAACTTTATCTACATTTGTATCTGGTTCATTTTTAGTTTATTATTATTTCATTTTGATCTTTGATTCATTTATAATTCATTGTTCAGATCGATACTGAACCCATGCATTTTTACAACTAAATGACCAAGATTACAAAAAGGTACGCTGAAAAGGGATCATCGGAAAACGCTTCATCACACTTTAACGAGAGCAAATTCATATACTGGTTGTGGGTCAAATTTTAACGTTTTTTTGTTAAAGATTTATATATATTTGTGATATAGAGCATGTATTAGAAAATCCGAATAAAAAATTGTATCGGATTATCTGGTGTTAATATTTTTTTTAGTTTTGCAGTACACACACGACTTTATTGTGGTACTTTTATGTGAGTGTGTGTCGCGAGATCACCCCGTATCACTTGTGAAAATCGATCCAACCAAACACGCACCTTCGATTATTGTATTGTCGGAGGAATTATTAAGTATTGACTTTCAGTTTTATTGGGTAAATTTCCGAATGGATCTTCTCTCTGGGTTTATAGCTTTCATCGCTACGGACACTACCGTCACTATTGTTGTCACCAATACCTTTTTCACATTTATTGACCTTTATATACGGAATATCAATCACTAAGCTCGCAGTTTGTGCTGTACGAGTGTCCAAAATATTTTCATTAACACAAGCTCTTTACATGTACATGGATTTACGTATGTTGTGCATCTTGTAGTTTCCTGATTCAAGTTAATGAAAAATCTGTAACGTTGAAGTTAAAATATTTATATATCTCTAAACTCAAAATTAGCATTATAATATAATTTTTCCACTTGTGCGGTATGAAATCTAGTTCGATATTCGTGTGTAGATTGATTTTTACCTCGCCTGTTTTTTCTTTCGTTTCCCTTGAGCGAAATATATTTCACGAAGTAAATAATCAACTTTCACACCCATGTCGAATATGGCAAAAAATATGAATACAGCATTATTCACGTAAATCACCAGAGTTAAATGATTTAACTCCATATATGCAGATGTATGATTACCTTGAATCAAATCATATGAAGACAGCGCATTTTGAAGTTCGCACACAAGATATCTTATCACCGTATAGTTTTTTTTACAGTGCTCTTAATATCGACTATACAAATATATCACCTCATAAACAATATTTTTCAACCCAGATTTATTGCAATGGAATGGTCCGTTTTTATCTGTTTTTTGCTCCTCTATACTTCATTAATAGCGATGTTGTCGCAACAATCACGATTTGTCACGCATTCGTGATGAATACTTATATTCTCTATCCCTTTGTTGTGGATTATTTATTTCTGTTACTTTTATGACACTCTAGATGTATCTGTTTTTCTTTCAATGTATTTTGTGACAAAAAAAAATAAAAAAAAAAAAAAAAAAGAGGATACGATACAAGGCCTAGGATGCTCGTAGATATTTATGTGTTATGTATATATATAAAGTTTAAGAATGGTACTCACGTATTAAACGAGCGTATATAAATTTAGTGGCTCGCGACGGGACCACAACATTGCGTTGATCGGGATAGCTGGGATGGATAGATTGACTGCGATGGGAGACTGGTTGGGAAACTCGTCGAAACAATTGAATTTTCGATCGTATATTAGGTTCGGTGAATTGGAGGGGTAGGGGGAGGCACATGTAGATTGTATCCGGTTGCACTGGAATAATTAGGCAAAACTACCTCGCGCAATTTTCTCAATCGACTTTGAATTTGTTTCGGTGAAAAATAAAAGTTTTAAATAAAACGCACTCGAGAGAAAAAGAGGTGAATTAAGCCAGTGATTATTGTTGTTGTTGAAATTACAGTTTTGTTCCTCGATCCAATCACATGGGGGATGCATGGTGTCATGACATGGTTTTGGTTTTGTGGAAAATGTCTAAAGAGTTTGTATTAATCTTTTATTTGTTCTGTTTGTTAATTAACGTTTGGTTCTCTCGTTAGCCAGCGCTTTTGACGTTGCTGTTGCCTAATGAGTAGCATTGTAGACACACTTTTTATTTCGTTATGATTTCATTTTGAATTCCTTTAAGTTTGTTGATTGATTAAAATATTTTTCTTTGCGTATATTATAAGTACAATTCAGTTATTATTTTTCAAGTAGTTAAATAAAGTATTATGAGTTGAATAGGCAACGTATAATTTATTTAATTTTAGTTTTATTTGATTTTAATTTGTTTTACGTGGATCGCTAGAAATATTCTGAGATTGGATTGTTGTATGTAACTAAAGAATGGGATCGTTGATTATGATTGATAATAGGATCGCAAAAACGTTTTTATATTGCGCGAAGTGCAGAGTCTGATATATTAGTCAGTCATTTTAAAAGTGTTTATGGAAAATTATACAAACACGCGAAATGCGAATTTAAATAAAAAACAAGTATACAACAGTGGGAAAAATAAAACTTTAGAGGGTGTCTGCAAATTTTATATAAATATTATTTTTAATACAATTACAATGTAAAAATCAATCAAGGTATAATTAAAATATATTGGATAGTTCTTCAATTAAAAATATTTTTATAGGCTTATAAATATTTTTGAATTTTTTTATTTTAAATTTAATACATCAATTAATACATTTAATATCATAAATAAAATGTAATGCACAGATTAAAAAAGTTTTATTTATCTTTTATTAAAATATTATATGTTAAATTACAATATATTAAATTAAATTTAATATATATTAAATCTTTAAAGAGCTTGAAAGTAATAAATTTAATTATATAAATAAAATATGTTAACGAATTAAAAATGTGAAAACAAAGAAACGTATTGATTTTCTAAAAGTATTTTACAGTTTAACGGAGCTTAAGAAGAGAACAATGTGAAATTGAGTTTTGAAATATCAAATATTATTTCAGTTATTTATAAAACGATTTATCGAGAGTAACTGTAGAATCTAGTTTCTACTTTAACGCTTTTTCAGGTGCAATTCAATTTCGCAGTCTTCCCAGACGGCAAGTTTGATTCAGGTAAAAAAAGGTTCCTGCTGCTTTTATGGTTTTCCTTAGAGATCACAGTACATTGTTTTTTTTTTTTTTTAATTTATACTTAATCAAATTATTGCAATAATTTTTATAAATTTTATCTTTATAAAATAACAAAAATAATAACATAATTCAATGTACTTTGTTCTTTTGATCAAATTCCACGACCACGATCATCGGTACGAAATTCTTTTGATAGCTTTTTATAAAAAATAGATAGTTTGTTTGTACTAGTGATAGTGGTATTAATGATGATAACAATAATAATGACAATTAGTGAAAATAATTTAACGATGTTTAGTTCAAAAATGTTCCTTATTATAAATCTTTTTTAATTAGATATTAGGTATTAATGTATTAGTCATGTATATACATACATATATATATATATATATATTTTTTTTTCCTTGGTAGCATTTAGAATATTTTGTTTGAGCCATATTTTTAAGTAGATTTATCACATATTTATTTGAAAACGCACTTTATACAAAAAATTATTTACCAGCACATTGAGCATTTTATTTTTTTTTAACAAACGTAAATTTCAATAAAAAATAATTACTACTTAAAAAAAAAAAAAAAAAAATATACGCAAAACATCAATTCCACAATCGTTAAATGGAATTGACTGACTGCTATAAAAGACTCTGCATAATAGCAACGTAATTTTATTAAATTACGAATTTGTTTGAAGATCAGCAAAAAGCAAAAAAGAGACTTTAGATAAAGTAGTAGCATTTACATCACTGTAGTTTTCTTCTGCTCGTTTAAAACGTGCAACGGAATAGAGTTTACAGATTGTTCACTAATCCAAAAGCTTTTGTGAATTATGAAGTGATATTTTAAAAGATTTCACGCTAGTTTTTTAAAGATGTTATGTGAATGTTCAAAACGCTGCTGGAAAAGTATGTGATCCATAAAAGCGTTTATTAGTAGAGATATACTAATATTTTCTAAAAAATGATTTAATAAATGTGCTAATTAGAAACTTACTAAGAATAGTCCAAAACTGCTTAAAAGTAAAAGTTCGAACAGATGCACGATTTTGTATTAACAAAACTTATTTTTACCGATGAAAATTAGCAGTTACTTTAAAAAGAACAAGCACAAGAGCACGTGATTCGATAATTAATACTTTGGTGAAAAAAAATTTGTAAATGTTAAATAAGTAGCTGTTGAATGAAAAACAAAATCTCTATCTATTTATATCGTTAAAAAAAAGCGACAGAATAGAAGACAGAGTGCAAAAGTTGGGAAGACAGACAAAAATCCGCAAGACGTTGAACGTTAGATATCAATGATTCGCTATATTTACAGCGTCAATTACTGTGTCGCTGCAAAAAAAGAGCAACGCGATTAAAATTTGTAACTATTTAAGAAGCTCTTAAGTAATAACGGGAATAAATGCAAGCGTCACTTGTTATGTAGTGTGAGGATTGCCCAGTAAGGTTGCTTAAATGATAGTTTCTGTGCGATTTGTCGAAAGTACGTGTTAAGCAGTTATCGCTGAGGAAAGAAAGTATTCTCTGTGTTTTCCACTTTACCTACAGCAATCTTTCTTCTGTATACAGTTCGACAGCAGAGTTGCTCGTGGTTCCTTCTCCGGTCCACTGCGCAATTTTTTCCCTCCCTGGTTTTCCAGCTAATGACATATGAGGACTCTGGGGACTCCCTAATGCTTTCTTTCCCTTTTTCCCGATTTACGCGTATATTTTCGCCGAAGTGAAAAAAAGCTCTGCTGTCTCTTCTTGCGTCAATAAATAATGATGAAATACAATTCACTGGAGACTCTAGAGCTAGCTTTTTTCTTCTTCTTCGAAAATGTAATCTTTTTTCTCTCCACTCGGCGAAGACAGCCTTCGCTGATTGATACGATGACTATATCGGTAGGGTTAGGCAAGCTTTTGGGAAGACTTTCTGACTTTTCTGCCGCAACTTCGTCGATGTGCTTTATATTATTTAGTCAAAGTACCGCAGAATCTATAATATAAAATGTGGCGTTCAAGTGATTTTTAAAAGTTTTATTATTTGTACAAAAATGTATAGACGTAAGAAATAATTTTATTGTTCAACTAAAATTTTTATATGGCTTATCAAGATTAAGAATTCTTAAATAATCAAATATTTATGCCGTATTTTATTGTTATATGTTAAAAAAATTTATTAATATGAAGCGTTGTGAACAATATAATTTATTTTTATTCCTATTACCGTAAGCAGATTATTTATGTTTTATAATTCACGAAACAAAGACATTGAATAATAATTACAATGATTTCTAGTAAAACATTATAATTTATTAGCGTTTACTTTACTTGTGTTACATCAATGAATAGTTTAAAATAGAAAAAGACGAAAAACTCAAAATGTCTTTGGCAACTATAAATTTAATATGTGCAAAAATATGTGCACAAATTAAATATAATATACTTTTTAACCGTAATATAAGTTGCAAATAAACAATTTTCAGTTATTTTTTATTTTTAAAAAAGCAACAAACCTGATGTAATGGTTAATGCTAAAATATTATCAAATTTAAGAGTTAGATTTTAGAAAATTTTTTATTCGGGAAATATAAGATAATGAAAATAATCTCTGAATGATATTGTCTATAAAAGAGTGCGTTTTATTGTTTTTTACTTGTTACAGCAACCTTAAGCAAAAGGAATTTTTTTTACTAAGCGATTCGTAAAGTTCTGTCCTGTGAACTAAGAGAAACGCTTGTAATATACTGTTTGGCGTTACTTTAGATTAAAGATTATGGGTTTCCAAAATGTAAAAATGTCTACCTGCGAATAACCTTTTTTAAAGCGATTGTACAATATTCATTTAATTAAATCAGTTTTATCAATTAATTTAAGAATTTACATAGGACAACATTTGATGATAGTCAATGCATTTTTAGATAAGTGTATTCAGCAAATATTTGTACACGTCCCTTTGTAACCTTAAGTATTATTTAAATATGACAAAAAATATTTCATACATTTCACAAAATATTAAAATAGCGTTTGTTTAGATTGCGATTAGTTAGATAGTTACAAAACGCTAAATTCTGCACAATCAAACTTCCTGCTAGGAAGAAAATCCCAATAGAATCCAGGAATGAAACTGTGACCCCCTCCCGCAAAAAAAAAAAAAAAAAAAAAATAAAAATAAAAAAGAGAGAGCGAGCGCACCTGAACAAAAGAGTAGTTGCATAGTAATGCAAGTGTTTCCCACTTTTCAGAACTACCTAAAACGAACTATCTATACAGCACCACTTCGTGATTTCCGAGCACAGAGTCTCTCTCTTTGACAGCGAGCTGCGCGCGACTGTCTCCATAGTCGCGCGCGTCACGGCCAAGAGTGTATGTGTCTAGGTCTTGTGTGATTTACCTGGTTTGTAGATGAACGGGACGTGCATTTCACCGACAGCTGGACGCTCGGCTGACTCAGCTGGAGGAGGAGGAGGCTCGAGCGATGCGCCAGATAGCAGCGCATGCGAGGCTGGTAGCGTCGGTGAGGAAGCCGCTGCTGAGGAGGGCAGCAGCAACAGTAGTGGAGGAGCAGCGGGAGCAGGAGCAGGAGCAGGAGCAGGAGCGGGAGCAGCAACAGCGTCGGAGAAGAGTCAGACATTGTCGGGCAGCTCGCTGTTCCGTAGGTCTGACGCGGGCCTCGGGAGCGGGTCTGGTCGATCCGGGAGCGGAAGCGGAGGTCGCGCCCAAGGTATACGAAAGTTGCAGAAGTGTCTGAGCACCTCAGTGAGCCACTACGAGGGCGGCGGCTCCGAGGATCGCTCCTCCAGCGGCTTTGCGACAAGCTTCCCATTCCATGCTCAGCGCAGTGTTGACATTCGCGGCTACTCGGCAACTACCTCCTCCCAGGCTTCTCTGACTTCCCCGTATATCCTCACCAACACCAGACAGTATAGCAGCTTCGGTAGTATTTATAATATTAACAGAACAATCATTTATATATTTTTTATATCTGATCTGATCATTTCTCACCAACTGCCTTCTCAATACTATATACTATACCTATACTGTGCTGCCACAAATTACTTTACTGTAACTAGTATTGCTCTACAGACAATCTTTCTTCATTTCGTTTACAAATGTCCTATCGTCTGTGATACTACATGTAACAATGATCATGATAATAATGATGATGATGATGATGATGATGATGATGATGATGCTAATGCTAATGATATTGATGATGATGATAGTGATAATGATGATCATGCTATATTGTTATAATAATTATGTCTCTTGTACAAGTACTATCCTATTATTCTGCGTTCATGTACATACGACCTTAGTAGTTGACACTCTTCTGTCCACTCTAAGGCTACAGCACATTGATTTAGGCAGCGAATTTTCGCCTTTTCTAGAGAGACGAATGAGATATTGATTGATTATTAGAGAATTCGAATTTTGATGATTCGTGATATTTTGCAACTTGTTTGAACAAAGTTTGACAATGAGTTAGTTTTACTTAGAATAGGCTTTGGTAATGTTTATGAATCTTTTGTTTATGGCAAAGTACCTAGTGAGTAGTTTTTGTAGAAATTCTGAATAAAAAATAAACAATATGAATGAATATCCATAATTTAGACTCTATTAATAACATTTGCATGCAATGGTATTCTGAACTATTTAACAATCCATGGATAAACAATAATAAAATATTCCTTGAGTATATTTTAATATTAAATTTTTAATTTGTGTCAGCAAAGATTATAAATGTTAAACATTTTTTTAAATGACCAAAGCCTATTGTTATTATTGTTCAATTAATATTTTACAGTTAGATGTAAGTGAAAATTTGTTATTCAATTCGTCAAGTAGTTTAAATTATAAAAAAAGTTTGTCTAATAAAATGAATGATATGCTAAAAATCTAGTGAAACTATAACATAGATTATTCGAATTGGATTACATTTTTTACATGAACTTGTTAATATATATGTAGAAGCATGAAATTGAAGCATTGTTCAACTAGATTATATTATACACTATACTCATTTTTTCATCAGCATGAGAATTAAAAACTAAATTTTTTTTTAGGTACATTAACGCTAGTCTGAAAAAACTTTTCATGCTCCGACATTATATAATTCAATCATTTTGTTGAAAGATAAACAATTTGTTTTATAGGATAAATTCAATGATTCAAATTTAAATTTTCTTTAAGTTTCTATATTATATAGCAATTAACTATAAATATTCTACATTAAGTTTTATAAAATATATCAAATTCTTAAGGTAATAGTGTAATAGGTTTATTATTTAGACTATACTTTCTTTTTGGAATAATGTTTAGTTAATTAAAATTGTAATATTAATTCATAATTTAACGATAAAAAGATCTGTTACACTGTTGCAATACCATTATAATCAATAAGGCATATCGGATATTAGATCAAGATTAACAGCAACATAATTCAAATAATATTAATCGAATATCTGATCGTCAAAATCAGATCATCTAAATTCAAATTCTCTCATTTCAGCAAAACTTTTCGCTATTTCACTGCACCAATATTATATCGCTAAAGCTCTATTACAGCAAAATAACTTATTGTATTCTATCTCACTGTCACTCTGAAAAAATTGATAAAAATTGAAAAAAAAACTACAAACTATCTCCTACGATGAAAAATCAACTCACTCTCTTCACTTCTTACGGATTGTGCCAATGATAATGACTGTGTGTTGTCTTATGTATATATACATACCATACGTACACACTCTACCTATTTTGTGATATCAAGCGGTATACTTTAGAGATTAAATCTTTCACTATGTAGTGTTTAAGCTCTCTTTTCAAAACATCATCTCTCTCTTCTTTATCTATCTCGCTGTATTCGCTCTGAAAACAATGCCTTTTATAACGTGAATCTTAGATATAAATGCAGTATTTTAAATAGCACTTGACCGAGATGAGATGTAAGGGGCGAAAAATGAAAAATGAAATATGAAAGAAGGATTCTTGTTGTAATAGATGACAGAGCGCGATTCGATTCTGCCGTATTTATGATTTATACATACATATGCTTCTTCTCTCTGTGCCTGTTATATTACGCATTTTGCACTTGAAGATGACCAGTTCAAGGTAAGCTTTTGTTGTCTGTGTGCGCTGATATGATTTTGTTCAAGTTGTGGTATTTACTGCTATAAAAATTATACCAAATTATTTAGTAAATAATACCTTGTTATAAAATAAATATTAAAAAATATGTAAAACATTATTCTCGATATTTTATTGTCTTAAATTTGATATCTGTATTGATCCAATATCGATGTCTGAGATTAGTGCAGCAGAATTAAAAACAATAAAATATTATAACTCATCATGCAGATAAATAAATAAAACTGTTATCTAAATACAATAC
>UELX01006288.1:0-11275 GCA_900480035.1 Eupelmus urozonus | reverse complement strand
TAAATAACTACACAATACCTACTTATGTTACCTTTCTTACGTTATTTTCACAAATTTAAGTACACAAATAATTTGTACTTTTGACACTGTAAGTTTACGCATGTAACATAATATTTATGTGTTATTCTTTTAAATTACATTAAACACAAAATTTGTTACTGTGTATTTTTACATTTCCAAAATAATACTGTCACAAATTGTTTATTGTCACTTATTATTTATGTACAAAATTTTTCATAAAAACAAACAAAAGCATTAAAAAATAAAGATTAAACAACATTGAAAATTTTACATCGACAGCAATTAACTGCACTTTTTTACGAAATTGAACCGAAATATTTTGACCACATAATAAGCTAATCATAATAAGTGCTAAAATTGAACTCTCATTGCCATTTCTATGTAAGCATAGAGAAATACAGCAAAGTAGCGTTTTCCACAAGCCGGCGTCTTTCCCCGATTTACTTTACAAAAAATTTTTAAAATATAAATAAATATTAAGTGTAGTTAAATATTATGAAAAAGAAATCGCCTAAAATTTTTTCAATGTTTCAAAAATTGCTGTGTAATGGTTGTTTGCAAAGGTATTTAAAAAACTGTAGACACAGGGAGCTTTGCGTAGTTAGTATTTTCAAAATTGATCCAAAAAGATACTTTCCTTATAATGAGTAAATTTTAAAATATATTTCTTATAGGAAGTAAATTTCGCTAAAAAGTAAATTTTGACATAGATTTTAGATTAACTTTTAGAGACTATGGTTATTTCCAGTATATCAGGTGTATATACAGATAGTTGCGCCCTTGAACTTGCACTTAACGACCGATTGTCAAGAGGTTGACGACACGTACACGTAATAACGACAAAAAAGGTACCGCGTTTTTTTAACTCGTTTGACAAAGACGCGGTCAGTTAGGTTAAATAGTCCCGAAAAAATGTTTGAAAAGTGGGAAGGTTAATTTAATAAGCTGAGTAAACGGTTTTGCGAGTTTGTTTATTTTTGTTTGCATGATGATGATAATTGAATAAGTTTGTCAATGTTATATAAGGAAAAAACTATCTAAACTTTAGTAAATACTTAATCTAATAGAGAATGATCAAACATTACTTGCTTATTGGATTAAGCTTGTTCTTGCTATATACTTGGAAAATATAAAAAATTAAGAAAATTTTTTTCATTGATACGAACGACGGCTTTGTTAAATTACATCAACGTAATGTAGGTCTGCCACAAATTTTGGTTACGCAACACTGGCAGTAAAATAATACCTGGAAGCTTAAAGCGCTATTAGTCAGACACAAATCCTTTTATTTATCATAAAATGCGCACGCGAGCTGCGCATTCTCTACTTTTCGCCGCGTTAATTACAATATTTACAGTGTTATTCTAGTTGATACATTCATCTCCGTACGTGGAGAGATGGTGAAGACAGAGCCAAGAGATAATCATCAAAGATTCGAGCCAAATAAAAGAAGCACATGCGCAAGGTCACCGCATAAAGAGCAAAAGTAAATTAAGATTACTGATTAAAGATTTATCGGTGCAGGAGCACTTTGGAATGCTCGTTTCGAGTTGCTTGCGTAAATAATGAACGGTCTTTCTGCAAGAATACAGTATTTCACTGTTAAAATTTTTCTTGTTACTTTTTTTTATATAGCAATATGGGAGTACCCTAAAATTATTATTGCAACATTTTTAATTAATGAATAAAACAGGTCATGAAAAAAATATTATTTATATATATGTACATTATATGTATATTATATATATATAGTAGATTTATCATTAATTATACATGGAATGACTCACCGAGACATCAAAATATTATAGTAGTACCACTGTTGTATATTGATGCAGATAAATCGCTAAAATAAAAAAACTTTCCACTTATTAGTACTACGCCTTTATGTACGATCTCGATATTCTGATTTATTCGCAATAAAAATAGCATCACAAGAGATTTGGTGAATTGTTTATGGACGGAAATTCCAATAAAATATTTCAAAAATAGATGTGATCAATTGATCGGACTCTAGTAAGCTTGATAAAAAAACATTTGTCGTTAGTCAAGTACACAGCATAAATTTGTTTAGCATTAATTTTTAATTTGAAAAACATTATTTTACTTACTCCACCATTTGAATAAATAAATGCTAATTTAATCACTGTATCCTCTAGTTTACACGAGATTGCAACATCCTCAGTACCATGTAATCTTTGTGTTTTTTTAAGAAAAATTAATCAGCGTAATGATGCAACAGACATTGCGTGAAAATCCTTTTCTCAACGTTCACCTCAGGAGGGTGACAATTAGCCGGCGCGCTTACCGCTTATTAACGGGCCAATTTAAGGCTATCAAATTACGCTCACGAGGTTCGTCGAAGAAAACCACGGCAGAAGATCCGTATTGTTTTTATTTTATTCTCCGATTTGCTGGCGTCTTTTTCGCCTCTCTTGTTAGGAAATTCGATTTTTCAAGGGCTGTGGTGTGGTTTTAGCCTTGTATAATATTTTTGAAAATGCAATTCCTACATTTATTGATAAATTTATGAGAAAAGTTTATAAAATATTGTGAATCTTATCGATTATTAACAAGCTAATTAGTTAATTAATTTTCTTTAAACTTCACTATGTGGAGTACACAATCATACAATATATTGATGCGAGTCTGGCCATATCCGGACATCATCTACTTGTGAGAATGGGCCCGAACGTTTGTTATAATGTAATCGGTAATTTATTTGAAAAGCAATTCTAAAGGGCAAAAATATCTGTTTGAATAAGAAAATTATTTGGTTTTGAAATCAGGACGATTCTCCTAATGATTTCACTCACAAGACATAAATGGTAAAAATATACATATTCAACACTTGTTTGTATAGAGAAGAGCATTAAATGAGAACCACAAGCAGTCTCGTTAGAGTGATGAGTTTAACTCAAGTTTCGATATCGAAAACAATATCAAATCCCTCTCCTCTAACAGTCAGGATTCAAGCAGCAGTAAAAATCAGTGAAACCGATTGCCTTTTTCCTCCCGATCAATAAGGCGAAATCCTCTGATTTGTAAAGATAAGCCCCCGCAAGCCTTGCCAGTTAATTTTCCCGAGGGCGTAAAACGCAACGTACAAGCACAAGAGAGCAGAGCTTGCAGCAGATCTCGCGGAAAGAAGTGCGGCCTGGTTGGTCGTCGCTCGGCTGCGGTGCGGCGCTCGGCGCTTGCGTCACTTGCGGGAGCGCAACCGGTCTTCTGGCAGCGACGCCCCTATGTATGGACGAGCAGTAGCACGCGGAGCCCAGTCCGCCTTCGTCCGTCACGCCGGCTCGATCAGGCACCCTCTCTGCAACGGCCAGTACAGCAGCAGCAGCAGCAGCAAGGAAGCGCGCCTCTGGCTCAAGTAAGCGCGCGATACAAGCTTGGATCAGACGGAAGGAGCTTTTTCACTTGGCTTCTTACAAGGATACACGAGTGCGCTCTAATTGAACGATTCCGGCTTTTTTTTTTAAAGGGAGGATCGCGGATAAGGATTGCTTGTTAGAGAGGATTTATATAAGGACAAGGTTAGTGGATTTATGCATTCGTTTCTTTTTTTTTTGTTTTTTTTTTCTTTTACTAGGGGAGAGAAAGTCAGAATGAGTCAACTTGCGTGAGTCGTGCGAATTTGGAAGAGGAAAAATAAGAATTAGGAATAAAAGTAGGTTTTATTTAAATGTAGGAAAATGTTTAATTTTTTTCTTTATGTAGTTTGTTAGAGATTTTAATACCGCGGATAATTTCTTCGTTGCTTGCTCTAGTAACGCTAGATAAAATAATAAAAAATAGGATGAAAATTAACATGCGATACTAAGCAGGATAATATAAATAATATCTTTATTAATAAAAAGTATAGCAAATTAAATCGCAGTAAGATTAAATGATTTGATTTTTCTTTATATTAATGTTCGTACAATTTGCAAAATTTAATTATAAAAATTTTCATATAAATTTATACATTTTTATAATAAAATAGCACAAAGGGAATATTAAAAAACTTATAAAATCCATCATTACGTTCATTACTAATAACATGACATTTTTCTTACATCTTTGCTCTTCAAGCGCAGTACCATCGATTTTAGAATAATGAAATGTCTATTTTTAAGACGAATAGGGTCCGAGATCGGTTGTTACTGCTGATTTTGATCGAGACGATTGTAATACAGATACGAAGAGTTACAGTGGAAGCGACTCGTTCTCAGTTTCTTACTACTGATTCACAGTTGATAAGGAACCGTTTTTTCCCAATCTTGTAGGCGGAAATTTACTTGGACTGCAAGAAACCGTTGGTTACTTATTTTTTTCGACAAAATTCTGTTTTTTAAAGATTGTTATGTGCAAAAATAAAAAGCAAAAAACGTAGTCCAAAAAAGTAATGATTCATTGTTTTAGTTTTCGCTTTATCTGAATGACGAAGCAAAGTAGTTTCTTATAATCTTTATTCTAGCTATGTAAAAAAGGGTTGAATTCGAGAAAAAGATTAATGAAACATAAAATCAAATGCGTAAAACTTCATGTCATTTTGTGATTTTCCCCTTTTTCTTTCATTCCCTTTGATTTTTAATGGGAACAAATTGATTTCGTATGGACAGAATGACTGAGAGGTAAGTCCGACAACCCATAAAGAGATCTGTTTATTTTATTACGCGGTTCAAGTCACATTAAAACGGACTTTCTTTTACCATAAAAAGTATTGATGTAACTATAAAATTTTTTATTTTAACAACTATTGTAGTTGCTAACAAAATTATTTGTATAAAACTACATTTTAAATAATATTTTTATTATTTTCATGTTATATATTTCGTAAATTTAATTTAAGAAATATTTCAACTTCAAAATTTTAAGACATTTTATTGAGATTTATAATTTTATGTAATATTAATAGATTTAAAAAGATTTTCTTTCGCAAATTCTAACTATAATCGAGTAACTTCGATTGCTGCGTATCTTTAATTAACAACAGATAGCAAAATGTTAAATCATTTTTATACATATAAAATAAGAAATAGTTTACCATTAATATAAAGATTATGCATGAAAACTAAAATGCTTCACTACATACTTATTTGGACTGCAATACAATTTCAAACTAGAAACAAGATTTTCTTTGTATTCGCTTATTCTAGAAACTAAATGATTTAATATGATAATTCTATGAACTTTTCATAACAAGATTTGTAATAAGATTTGTAGCAACTCAACATTTCCTTTGGAATTCAATAGAAGAAGAACACCGTGCTTATTTTAGACGAATTTTTAAAAGAATTTTAATAAAAGTTTTTCATTTTAATTTACGCAACTATTAAAATTCTCGTGATATTTACAACATACATTTTATGACTTAATATAAACAGTTTTTAAGAGATACATTTTTTTAAGACTTCGTCATCGATTAAATACTTGAAAATGAAGTAAAACAATTCTTAATTTAATTAATTTTTTATTGCATTGTTTAGCGTTTATAACTTCGGAACAAATAAATATTTTTTAATCCAACTCAAAAATGAACTTCTTTTTTAACTTGTAACGTTTAGTGGTACATAGATCTGATGTGATGACATTTTAAATTTCTGAAGAAAATATAGATTGTCTAATTCGAACTATATTTTCCACTTACTCAAAAACATTACAAAAATTATTAAATTGAGAGTTTATTTCAATCAATTCTTATATAAATTTTTTATCGCAATTATTAATGCAGTTGGAAGTCACTTTATACATATCAGAATGAATAATTACTTCATACAATATGACGAAATCCGGATTATACAACTCGAAGAGTTTTTGCTTTGAAGGTGTATTTAGAAAGCTTATTCCAGATACGGTCAGGTGTCGATATTCCCATATGCTCGTAGATTTCAAGAGCAAAAAAGGAGATAATGTAGTGGGTTTTTGCTAATTTTTTGTTCCACAAATGAGGCTACTTATGTGTGTGAAAAAGTTGATATTTTCACGCGCAAAATTCTGAGTACGTTGAAAGGTCCAGTAACGAAAAAGACGAAGCGGTTCATAAATTTACATCACTATAGTAGATTTACATGAAGGGTATTAGGTGGAAGGTTAATTTTTTAGATGCTGTTATTTAATGGTCGCGATACCTTTAAAGTTTTTCATAAAATAAAGCAGAAACTATTTAATACAACGGTACATAAAAGATTACTACCTAAATCTTATAAATTTATGTATCTTCATCAAATAAATGATATATATTATATTGCAATTTATTTACTATAACATAATACTTACATAAATATTTCAATGCAAAATTGCAATTTTAAAAAATATTCAAAATAAAATTTTGAAAAATTTCACATTATATCACAAAAAGACAATTGTACTTTTTGGCGTTTGCATAAATAAATGTTTTAGATGAATTAGTAATTTCAGTAGAAAATTATGCAGTAATTTGTTAAAATAAAATTTTGAAGATTGCTATATTTTGCAATGTTATTCAATACATCTTTTCTGGAAATTTTAAGTAAAACCATATATTATTCCAATATTTAGTGAAATATAGTAAATTCATTATTTTAACTTTTTAATCTTTTACTCAAAACTTCATTCACAGAATTGACTAAAATTTATACAGATTATATGTTTTATATTTTATATTATGATGATTTTTTCAAAGCAGTTTTCTATAATTTAGAAGTTGTAATCATATTTTTGATAAAAGTATTAAACATTTGTAACTACGGGAAACATTTTTTTCTGGAAAATAGATATTTTTACAATCTTTAAAATGCTTTTTGTCTGATATTTTAATCCTATTATCAAAAAGGCAAAAAATAATTTTTCATAAAATAAAAATTTACATAAAAATTTTTGCAAGTGGTTAAAAAAAATTTAGCACTAAATATCTTTCAGTATAATCGATTGATTCAAGAGATTAAAAAAGCTGTGACTCTGCCAAATTTCAGATTGATTAAGATAAACTTACTGTAGTAATCTGGAGACGTAAAAAACAACATTTTTAAAATAATTAAAAAATTTAATTAATGAGAGAATTAAGTACGAAAAATTATTATAGTTTTTTCAAACAATTCTTATGAATATTTAATAATACATGATACATATTTTTGAAATTCAAAAAAAGCGATTTAATCAATTTTGAAATTTCTTATGCGAAAAAGTAAATGATATGCTCTTTTAAAAACTTAGATTTAATTATATCAAGTCCATATAAATTTGAATATTATAAAAATTATTTTCGAGCTGCCTATCCATAAAAATTCACAAACACGCACCCACGGATGCACGCACTTACATCACATACGCTTGCAAATGCATACACGTATAAATATGCACATAGACACATACACATATTCATCCACATGCATTGATACATTTTGTAAAAATAAAATATTTTGTATTTATACACCTTAAAACATGTTTCCGACCAGTTTTTAAGATTTATTTTTTCACTGTCACAAAACTTTCTCGTAGAAAAAATAAAACTCCTGTAAAACTAAATTTATGATTCAATTAGAATATTTAAATGTAGAATATATAATTTAAAAGAAGTGTATTATTTAATAATTTATTGTTAGCAATATTTATTTAAAAATTATTTTACAAAGCAATACTGTATTACTAAGCTTTCAACGAAATTACTCAATAAATCTATGTTTTAAAAATGTAAAATCTAATACCGCAAATGAGTGAATATTTACAGCCCGCTAATTTCAAAATATTAAAAATAACAATGGAATAATTAAAACTATGCTAAAACTTTTTATAAACATTGTGGAAGCAATGACTACCCGGTTCTGTTTTCCTCCCGAACCTTGAAAATATGCTTGCCATCGACCAAAATGTAAGATGTAAATTACTGCATTATATTTGAAGTATTTATAAAAAATTTTCTTAGAAAATGGAATTTGAGTAATAATTTAGCTAATGAAATTTTCTCATTATCTATAATCTTCTGTGCTTAAGTAAACAGTTCATTGTAACTTACATCGTCAGAATTAACAAAATTTAGTACATTTATGAACTTTATACTACTGCAAGAATAATTAACAAAGAAGTAACTCATATTTTTATCATCACTATTAAAAATATATTAATAAAATTTTAAAATTAAAAGCAATCATCAATTGTTTGTTTTGTTTAAAATTTAGTAAACCATACAGATAGTTTTTAGCAATAAAAAAAAAATAAATTTCAAAAATTCTGTATTTTTATCAACTATACTTACAGTTAATACCCCACTAGCACGGAACGTTTTTAAAACGTCTTATTTATAGTTTAGACGTTTTAAAAACGTTCCGTGCTAGTGGGGTAAAGAATCAGTAAAAATTCATAGTTTAAAAAAAAGGAAGTAAGTGCATATACAAAACTTAGTGATCTCTTGCAAGTAGATTATCTATAGTAAGTATTCGCACAAATTTATCGTAGAATAGTTTAATTAACAGGAATTACATTTGCATCGCGTCATGACGTTGCTATTTATCTTAAGAAATTCTTGCGAAAGTAAAATTCTGCTTTTATACATATTTTATAGTGATACCTTCTGAAGATTATCTTCCTTACTTCTAAAATTCACAGGTTATATATAGATGCAAAAACACATAGCAAAGCTATAAAAATATTGAAATTAATAATTAACTATTTTCCTGTTTGTTGATTGATTATATTTTGGTTCAACGAAAATATTTTTCATTTACGCTATCTTTTTGAAATAACAATAAGAAAACGGAAGTGAATTTTTGCTCTGATAAAATAATTTTTTAAATAACAAAATAATATAAAAAAAATGTTGTTCTAAAAGTTAAGTTAAACCTTGAATTAATTTGATTTAAAGATTGATTGATTGTAGTAACATTCTGAGTCATGAAATAGTTAGCAATAGTTGATTTTACCACAAGTTTATCCGTCAATACTAAATTATTATGCTTCGACAATAATTTAGTACTATTATGCGGAACTAATATTATATTTTCTACATAAAATTCGCTCTACAAAAGACAGTGATGAAATCATTGATAAAGTAACATTCATACTTATAAACTTGCAAACACACATTTCTACAGTTCAGTTATTAATTTAAGACCTATAACGGCGTATAAGGCTACATTAAAAATAATTCCATCTGTAAATAATTTCAATAAACATTCATAAAGCCAGGTAAGCTTCTATCAAAGCCTCTAAAATATTCAAAGGCCGAGTCTATTTTGAATAAACATATCCTCAAGCTCTCTTCCCGCATGCATCTAACGCGCGCACATTGGCGAAATCATCTCGTTCCTGTCCGACTCAACCTTTTACGCTAACGAAATCCATCCTTCCTTTGACAAGTAGCGCTCGTGCGACGGCAGAGGAGCGGTACAAAAAAAAGATAGCTACACTACCTCGTGGAATTAATTAGATACTGTTTTTCTTTATTTTACCTACCGAGCGCGCGCGCACGTCTCCGGAGAATGAGCGATATCCTTTGCATGGAAATTTTTCACCCTCATCCTCGAGCCATGGTGAAATTTGCATAAATAGCAGGTAGCGAGCGGTCGTTATGGTGCTTTCAAGTATCTCAGCTTTTAATTGGAGACAGTTTTATTAATGAGACACTCGTTGCGATCGGAAAAATGGTGAAATCGTCTACGATAACACAGTCAAAATTAATTCTTACCTTCATATGGCCTTTTTAAATACTTTTCGTAACTTATTATAAGTTAATCAAAATTAACTAGCTGTATATCTACATAAAATATTTTCTTCGGCAGTGTTAATTTTCTTTATTAGCCTCAATATATGGGGATGCCCAAATACAAAGGGATCCTAAAAATGTAAAATATGTGTAAAATTTAAAAAGTTATATAAATGACGATCTTTTCTTTAATCCTGGTAGAAATTTACCCATTTAAACTGGTTAGAGGTTAAGAAATAGCATTGAATCCATTTTTCCTAGGGATTAACTAGCCATTAAATGGAAATGATTTTTATTTAAGTGCTATAAATTTAGAACTACAAAACTACGATCAAAAGAATTTTAGGATTTTTGTTCAACACATTTATATATTCTTTGTTATTGTGATGATTGAATATATGATATAACGGCAGTACCTTCATTTGCTGGAGTGGGAAGTTGATTATTTACCTCATGAAATGTTTTTTGCCTGAGCAAGAATCAAAAGTCTCTCAAGATTAATAATTAATTTACACATAAGTATCGATCTATATTTTATATCAGAAGAGCGAAAAATCATATCAAAGATATGATTTTCAGGTTAGATTGGTATAAATATTTTATTACCAAAATAACTTTTGAAATTTGTTGTGATAAAAATTTTAAAATGTGTTATTTAAATTATTCATTTTTGTTATTTAAATTATCGAAAACATGAAGATTTTAAAGTTTGAACAATGTAGCATATTAATGTGCACTATTTATAGTCGTTTTCTATGCAACAGGAAACCACTTCTTGTAACTTGTAAAAAACTCTAAAAATTAATGAAACGTGAAACTAAAACTTTTCAAACGTTATTTACTATCAACAAAGGATGAAACAAAGAGATAAATAACATATTTGTGAAAAATTGTAGCTTTTGTAAAAAGAATAATATGGAAAGATCGCGCTAAAAATTCAGAACAGGTTGAATATATGCATTCTTTTTTCAAAAAAATAACCCGAAATAGAACTTTGATAAATCCTTCTTATTTTTTATGACTGGGTATACTATACAAAATATTTACTTCTAGTTTCAATTATAAATTATTTCTGTACCAACTCGCTATTAGAAGTATTATTAATTACGTGGAAATATTCTATTATATTCTCATAATCAACAATTTTAATTTTTAATAATTTTATCTTTATTCAAAAGTAGTTTTAAAAAAATTGAAAAAAATGTTTACTAATATAACAAAAATTACAGAAATTATTAATTTCAGTAGTAAAAGCCTCCTAATATCTTTACAGAATGTAGGTAATAGAGTCTTAGCGGATAACAAAAATATGTTAACAGTTATTAATAATTATTTATAGTTAAATTTAAATATGAATTGTAAATGTGGAGAATCTACACAGTTAAAAATGTTTCGTACTTTTGTCCGTATTTCACAAAAATTGTACGTATAAGAGTGTCCGTATTTTACGAAAAGGAAATCGTTATGAAAATTCTACACCTATATATTTGACGAAAAAAAATCGTTATTTCCATGCTTTTATTATATATTTATATTACGAAAATTTTACGTCAATTTTAACGAATTACGAAATACGAAATATTTTTAACTGTG
>UELX01006287.1:0-11279 GCA_900480035.1 Eupelmus urozonus | reverse complement strand
AAGAGCAAGGCGCTCGGCCCATTTTGCCCCCCCCTCTCTCTCTCTCTCTCTCTCTCTCTCTCTCTCTCTCTCTCTCTTTTTAAGAGGCCTGGGGATCGGCTTCTGGCAAGTTGCCGCTTCACGTACGCACACATCAGTCGAAATATTTTCTACCATTCTTCTTTTTTTACCCCTTTTACCGGCGCAGCCGCTACCAACATTCTTTTTCCTTCTTTTGCAATTTTGTTTCTACCACTCGTTGTCACTCACGTTCCATGTGCCCACAACTATTGTCCAGGTACGTACTCACAAGCTATAGTGTGCGGAAAATAGATTTTATCGAGGCTAAAATAATTAATTTCCAAAACCTAAAAATAAAGACTAGCATCTATAATTTCGACAAATGGGCCTTTTTTGAATTATAATATTACTGTAAACAAAGAAAAACGTTATTTAAAAACAATAACATAATTGAGATTAAACAACTTATACTTCAGAAATAATTTATTTAGACAAAATTATGAGTACTAGTCTTCATATTTAAGTCTCAGAAATAGATTCTCACAGCTTCGATGAAATCTATTTCCCGCACACTCTTGTCTTTCCTTGTCAGTACTTAATACGCGATTGATGTTGCATCTTTCCTCGTTTGAGACATAAAAGAAAAAATTTAGGTTAAATAGGGATTTAGAAGACTGAATGGAGTAATAAGATGGATTATGCAACCAGCTTTTAACCTTATAAATATTTTTTCTATTTTATTTACTCTGCGTTCTCGTTTACCATAACAAACGGTTTATTAAATAAATTTTCCAGAATAAAGAAAGTACTTCCTTTAAAAATGTGATTTTATAACAAAAACTAGATTTATCAATTTTCGTAATTTAATTCACAACATTTTACAATTATATTATAAATTGTTAATGACAGCAAATTAATTATGGTTTAGAAAATTTCAGTATATTTTTTTATCAATTATTACTATTTTTAAAGTCATTAGTTAATTATTTATAAAGTTGTTATCTCCATAAATAATTCTTTAAACTGTCTTTGTATTAGTTAGTACATTTAATTCTGCAAATAATAATACTGTACTGCAAAGTGGTTTGATCTTATAATTTGATCAAAACAAAGCAGAAGCAACAGTGTATTTTTACTCTACCACTTTCTTTCATATTTTCTATCTACTACTATATTTCTTTCTTTCTTGCGTTTCCTTTTTCCTACAATGTTCTTTTTTTCTTGCTTCGCAAGCTTTGTCGTCGCACCTCTGGGTGGTAATCCTCGAGGGGCGCGAGCAAGAAGGAAGAGCCCTCTAAGTCCCGAGATTCCCCGCGAGAACTCGGAGGGCTTTTGTTTCCTTGAGATTTCGAAGCGCGGCATCGAGTTCCAGATGCATTTTCGTATTTTCAGTTTTGCGGTCAGCAAATATTTACTAACGCATTTGCTCTAGAGACATGCTTTGGAGTGGATGCTCAAAGGTTTTTAAGAGTTATTGCATTTTCATTTAAGTTCGCGATGAGCGCAATTCTCTAAGTGCCAAATAGTACCTTTGACTTTTATACGAACTAGCACATCACGCGCGCCTGCACTTTTCTTCATGATTGAATTTGACAAACTTCAAATGTTAGTGATAAACAAATTCAGTTTATTAAATAGTGATAATAAATCAATGAGAAGCTGAACTATTCTGTCAACAATGCCCCGTCATGGATATTTTATAAAGTAGATCATAAAAAAAAACAACGACTCTATTACAACAAAGACAAACGCGATAAATGTTAAAGTATGAAATGTAGCGAAGAGATAAAAGAGATCTAGAAAACGAAAATAAACGAAGAGGAAGAGCTATATATAAAGAAAGTAGGAATTGAAAGTAGTGAGACAAAAGTGAAAAATAAAAGAAAATGTACTTTTTTAAAGGTTAAAATAAGTTTTAATGTAAAAATTACAACAAAAATTTGAGAGTATATTATCACTTATTTCAAAAGAAAAAAATATGAATTTTAATAATTGTAAACGAAATCAGGAAATCAAAAAGGATTATTTTAAAGAAAAGAGACAAGAAGGGAGAAAATTAAAAAAATTTAAGACAAGACTAAAACCGCTTAGGAAAAAGAGAGAGGGTAGGGATTTGTTTAAATTTCCAATCTCAGATTTTTTTCTCTATACTCCCTGACAAGTTTACGAGCCTGATCGCGACTCTCAGTAACTCGAAATATTTGTCGAGGAATATAGACATATTTACGTTTAACCCCGACGACTACTGATATCGCGCACGATACCCCCGAGGCTCTTGCTCTATCTATCTCGTAGCAATACATTCGTTCAACTAAAAGTTGGTATATGTGTGTGTGTGTGTCAATTGCAAGTGCGAGAAGCAGAGTAGAGTACATAACGCATTCGTAATTCTACGTAAAAGAGTGAAATTTCATCGAGTTATTAGGAGTTGTCGTTGTAGAAATAATGTTTTGATTAACTTTGACAAAATTGAGCAATTTTTAAACGATTCAGAAAAAAGAAAACGAGGACAAATTATTTTCGGAGCAATTGAAAGGTGCAATTACTGTTGTATTCACTAATTATCTTTTTTTTCTCTCTCTCTCCCCCTCCCTCTCTCCCTCTCTTTTTCTCTCTCGCTCTCCCTGTTTCACTCTCTTTCTGTTTTTCTTTTCTTCTTTTTTCTCTCGCTTCTTCTTTCTCTTACTTACCCGTACAAATTTTGTAATGCCGTGTCCACGCTCCTTCAACTCCAGTTCCTTTTTTTTTTGTCTTTATGTTGCGTGCTGGAGTATGTAGTTTTATTCACATGTATTCTCATAGCTGTTTAAGAATTCAACATTGCAGCGCACACCTCTGCCGGTTATGCAGTGATATAGACCGAATGTAATTATCATCATTAATATTTTTAACTTTTATTTAAACTTAGCTTTTTATATCCAACCAAAATAAAAAAGCCTCTTCAGAATTATAACAAAAATCACAATAGATAAAATGACAAGATTCATCTATAATTTTTTTTGCAAGACTTACGATTTTAAATGCCTTATTGATTAATAGTTAGCCATCAAACAGCCGCAGTAACTCTCAATCCTTCCTATAAAGCGTTATCGTATCAATTCACGCGCGCATACAAGTGTCGTCCGTAAGGCGCTGACAATTAAACAGGCTTTGGAGAAAGATTGAATGTGATTAAAATACTCACAATTCTGTTCAGTTAAAGCTGATAAGCTCCAGGATTATCGATTTAAAAAAGAAATGCCTTCTACATAAATATTCTGTTCAAAGAGAAACTTCTGCTTTCTCTCCCTCCCTCTGTTTCTCTCTCTCTCTCTCTCATTCTTTCTCTAGTGATCGGTGATATGCCATTTCGACTAATGAATATGCATCGCCATATTTTCTCTTGCCAGAGCACCGTGAGAGAAAAGCAATCCAAAGGTGTCTCCAATGATAGTAGAAACCTCTCCTTCTCTAATCCCAGATAAAGAAGACCCTGAAAGAAAGAAGGAAAAAGCATGCGCCGCACAGAGAGCATAAGATTACTTCGACATGCGGCCCTATGCCACTTACTTTATAGTCCTCCATTCTTCTGTTCTTTATTGCTCACGGTATGTACGTGCATTTGTGCACTTTTATATGTGTAGATGTGAATATGCGTGTGTGTTTATGTGTGGCTTCGCACGTGTACATGAGAAACGAATAAATGAAACTACCCAGATATATAACAAGGAAACAATCGATGAAGGATATGCCGCGTTACTATGGGCTTATAGATATATATACTTTCAATTTCAGAGTTGGAGCTTGATTTTCCCTTATCGCCTGCTCGAATCACAAATTCATGAGTATATACAGCAGCGTGCTATTCTATTCTTAAGTCTTAATGTTCAGAGCCTTCTCGTTGTTTCAGTCACCATCTATAGCTGTAGCAGAATCGGTTCTAGACCGGAACGAAATGTTGATTTGCGTACGATTAAAGCTTCTCACTTTAACTGATGATGTACTTGAATTTGATTTGTTGTTTATATTATTATTATAATTCTGTTTTAAGATTTATTAAATGTTTTCTTTATATATTTTAGATCGATAAAACAAATACTCCTATCGGGTAGCTCATAATGTTATACTCTTTTTTTAAATTTTCATAATACAAAATATATACAATAATAATTTTGCAATTGAAATTCTAATTTCTTGATTTTAATTTCAAACAAATTAATTAATTAGTTTGATTGTTTCAATTTTACATGTCTTCAAAATTGAAAATTCAAACTTTTTTCATAGAACCAATTCCATATCTACTTGTGGAATAAGAATAGAACATTTCATAACTTCGCGCTGCAAAAGAAAAAGCAAATTCCTTTATACACAATTCACCTCATCCTGATATTACCAGCCACTGCAAACTTCTCTAATCTGTGAAATTTTAACAAACAACGGGCTTCGAGGAAAAGCTCGTGCATCCACTATTTCCGACTGAGCTCACAGATCATCCGCTAATAAGAATCTCAATCTCTCGACGAGTCCGCTTCTCGCATTCTCTACTCCCATTTTGAGTCCTCGGGGCCTGTTGGAGCGCATCTATGATAATGCCCTTATTAGCGTGCGCGGCTTGGCTGGATGCGCATTCGAAGATTCCATTCAATCAACAGCCCGCGGGCATTTCGTTGTCGTTACACACGATAACGACGTTTTCAGCGCTCGACTTGCGTACCGCAGGTAGAAGAGTGACCGGTGAAATAATTAACGGTCCTTGAAACGAGGCGCGGCTCTAATAAAGCTGTCCTTGTCGAGAGAGAAGAGAGAAGAAGACGTCGCTTTCTACATTCTTTGATGCGGACCGCTGATCTTACGCTAGAGGAAATTAGATTCGCTTTGATTTAGTGAGGACTACAGATAGTTGCATCATTAAGTTTATGCTTCCTAAAACTAATCGTAATATTTTTATTAGTTTGAAAATATGTAAGTCATTCTTGTATTTTTATTCGTTATGAATACAGTAGTAACATAATGGTTGATGTGGAATAAAATGAGATTATTAATTCATGTTTAAGGCATGATTAAAGTGGGTACAGAGATATGCGTGACTTATTATAGATTCTTTACAAATTAGTTATAACAATTTATCTTTGCAAACAATTTAATAATGCTTTCAAAAATATTTTTTCACTGTCAAAAAGTGTGTAAGACAAAATATATTTAGAATTTATTAAACTATGAAAAAACTTTAATCCTAAGGTTTGTAGTCAAGTCTATCTTGGATGATTCATCCATCCAATTTCCTTTTCTTTGAATCCATTTTCGTTTCGTGCTCTTGTTTGACAATGAACTGCTGTACTGCGAATCGACTTAATGATAAAGCACACAAAATTTCCTTTCAATCTCCCTCTAGTTTCTTGTTTACTCGTCATTGTCACTCGCTAATTCTTTATGGTGAGAGCTAAGAAATTAGATTATATTGTAAATTTAGCTCTTAGTTCTTACATGACAGCACTGAATGTATAATGAGACTTTAAGCAATTTATCAGATCTGCTGAAACTACTAAAATTTATAGAAATCTCTATCTGAGATACACAGTATGTACAGCAGTATGTAAAATTTAACGAATTAAAACGTTTAATAGTTAATAATTGTTCTTTTTAGTATGTCTCACAACTTTGCTGTAAATAAAATAAATAACTATTTTTTCCATGAAATTTATTATTACTAATCTCCGCTCAGGAAAACTAGCATTAATTGAAAAACAATTACTTTACAATCGAGAAGTTAGAGACAGAAAAAGTAGAATACCGTAGTACGGAAAATCAGCTAGAGCATAAACGTAGCGAGGCGGAAGCCAATCGAGCCTATACCCGACCGTCGATCATAATTCGGCATCGCGTCCGCGCGCAATAATTCACGAGAGGGAGAAAGAGAGGCAGCCGCCGGGATAAAACCGTTACTCCATTCCCGGGTAGGTTAATAATTAACGAGATGTCGATCAAATTCGCCGACGCGCCTTCCATTATGTTTTTTTCGCTCTGTCTCTCTCCGAGCACTGACTGTGTATTTGAAAGCTTAAAGGTCCGAAAGTTATCATTTTTATCCGATTTTTCCTTGGAATCTTAACTTGCTTTCTTGCTTTTTTTTATAATTTCTACTGTTTCTTTTTTATCATATCACTGTTTGTCGATATAAAAATCAAATTTATAGTTATTATAGTAAAATATATTATTTTATTAGAAATAAATAGGTCCAGCAAAAGAAATCCCTCAATATACTTTTCTTTGATTCTTTGATTCTGTCCACTTTTTTAATTACTTGTCTCGTAAAAAACCGAAAACTATGTCGATAGGTCAAAGATTCATTGATTTCGTTTTATGTTTGGAGTATTTATAGGTGCCGATGAAAACTATCTGAAACTTTATTCTCCTTCACTGAAGATAATATCGACACTCAGCAAATTACTACCTTTGCAATTAAAGTTTTTACAATTTTTTCTGGGAAGGAAACTGAAAATCTATTTATCAACGTCAAAATTCTGCCGTAATATACTACAGAAATCGTAGATTAGAAACTCGTAATTTTCCAGATGAATAGTCACTCGAAGACGCGCACTGATACTTCATCCATGAAATAGTTTTTAAGAGACCAAGACTATCAATATAAAGTTACATTAATAGTTATAAAAGTATTTTGATAGTCAAATTTATCAATGTTCATTGATACTGCTTTTATTAGTAATTGCATCTAGATCGTTAGGCTATTTAATCAAGTTTTTGAGATTAACTACAATAAATCAGCTATAGCAAATAATTTTATAGACATAGATAAGAAAAACATATTTAAAATTTAAAACTATTAAATTTTTAGTGCAAAAAATCTATAGACAAAAATTAACTCACTATTAAATAATATCAAGATCCCTCCTTAGAAAGGGTTGAAATACGCTACAATAGTATTAAATCACCGTAAAATTCAGTGACTTAAAAAGAAAACTTCAGCATCTCACAAGGAAAACAAATATAGATTAACATTTATGCATCGTTGAAAACCGTCTCCCAAGACTTTCTAAAAGCATCTTCATTTTTAATAATGCACTTAAGTGAATCACTTTTGATCATCTTTCTCTTTTGAACATGAACTTGTGATTTTTTTTCTAGTTATAATAGTTTTTTATATATTTTTTAATTGTTGTTTCTTTTATTTTTTTCTGCTATCTTTATTGAATAGTTTAATCTTCATATAATTATCAATTTACGATTTACAATACATTAAAAAATAAAATTTTTTCGCTTTTATGCAGAATGAAACTTTGTAATTCGAAAAATATTATTAAATTTTGATTCGTTTGTTGTAATCATCCTATTTATCTTTAAAAATTTTATTTTTTGACTTTATTCACTTTTTTAAGGATTTGCCTGGTTGACTATTCGATAAACTAATTTTTTTTTATTTTATCATATACTTTCAACTAATTTCATACTCAATAAGTCACTTTCATATTGCATATTGCATGAAGTTAGTATTTGTAGTAGATGAATTATTTTTTAATTAATTATGAGCAATTAACAATTGACTGATAGACTTCACTTATATTAACATCTATGGAACTGGTTGCAAAATATATTTTCACCTAATGTATTATAAGACTATATAGATACCACAAAAATATAAAATTTTTAACGACATTTATCTTCTCAACATACTAAGTCATTCCGAATTCATAACTTATAAGAAATAACAAATAAAAAATTAAATTCAATAATAATTTGAGACATTTTTTCAATTCTCAGATCAGTCGACTCGACCCGGTAAATATTTACAACGACGATTCTGGATAGTAAAAATCTGCTATCCGTTAAACGCGCAAAAACGTTCGCAAATTTTTCTTTCCCAGCACACACTGCCTCTTCCTCATTCACTTGCGACAGCTCGTCCCGGCGCGACGCAGTTGTTCAAAAAAAGGAAAAGATCGAGCTACTCGCTCGAGCACGGAAAAACTGGAAATAAAGGCGACAGAGCGTCGCGCGCATGCCTTCCGCGTATGACTTTCGGCTTTTTGCGAGCGCATGGCCCAAGAAGCTGTCGAGAAAATCTAGACCTTTGAAATGTGTCACGAGAGATACTGCATTCACGCACTCGTGCGTGTGTACGAGGAAACGCACCATAAGTATTTGACGATTGTTCGCACATAAAATTGATCGTAGTTAAAAATAATTAATAATAGTTAATAATAATTATCATATAATTTTTCCGTTCTGATCGTATTTTGAAAATGTCCAAGTAAAGAACTGACAGTTATTTGAGAGATTCATGCTTTTTCTTTTTTTTAAGGGGAAACCGTTCATTGATATGAATTATTATACCTTACCCGAAATATTTTTAAAAATTAGATCATGGATAAGGTAATATACTATAGTACATGGTATACACTTACAAAAGTAGCTTTGTAATAGTTAAATTCAAATAAATAATACCGCGGTCGTTGTAGATCAAATTAGATATTTATTTCTCCACTCACAACTATAATATTCATTGTTACCGTATGTAAATAAGCTTTGAAGAAAAGAACAAAACGAATGTTACTTCATATCTATCAAGAGATAAGGTACCTGATTGAAATAAGTGAAAGAAGTGAGCAAAGCAATTAGGAGTACATAATTGCCCAAACTTTTTATATGTTTCTTTTTTTCTTAACTCTGCATCCTATTTAACAACAGTTTTCCATAAGCTACTTTTATTTATAAAAAGGTTCGACGTCAACTTCTCCCCTTTCTCTGCGTTTTTATTTTTTTTTATCCTTCCTCCCTCTCTTTTCCTCTCTCTCTCTCCCCCCTCTCTCTCTCTCTCTCTCTCTCTCTCTCTCTCTCTCTCTCTCTCTTTCTCTCCTCCCTCTCTACCCGAATCACCACGAAGACAATGAGTCGACTTTTCATTCTGTCGATTCACGTGTGCGCCGGTGCTCTCCGGGAAAATACACGCTTGAACAGTTTTCCATTATCTTCTTCCGGACTTTTCTTTGTCTCTCTTCCTTAGCTACTGATTCTCCCTCGTTCTCTCACTCTTTCCCTATATTTTGCTCGTCTCTATACTCCGCTCGCAGATTGACCTCGTCCCGCGAGCAAGAGGAGTCCATCCGTTCTGCGAATTATTGGCTCTCTGCAAATCCTCCTCTATTCTGTTTCTTCGCCTTTGTTTTGTTCTTTCTTCTGTCACTTCGCACGCTGAACTCTTCAGGATGATCTCCGCCCGTTTACATGAGCGAGACTTTCGTTGTCGCTGCCAGATGTCTTAAAATGTTTTTCGTAGAGATCCTGTTTTACGTTTATGATATAAAAATCGTGGCTTCATAAATCTGTGAGTAGAAGTGGATTTTTTCTGAAAAATATTAAGTGTTAACATGAAAATACTGAAAATACTTTTTAACATGACTGTTTGACAACATAAAAAATTAATTTTATTTAAAAACATAAGAAATCAACATCAACATAATTTAATAATTACATTTCCAAATACAGTATCGAAAATGATCTTCATCTCCATGCCTCTATAATTCTCTACTTGATGTCAAATTTCATGTTTGGTTGCCGCATGATTAAAATTCGCAATTAAACACGATCCGATCAAATTGCGAACTAAACTCATATAGATTAATTCATGCATAAGCATCAAAATTCAAATTATAAAATTAATCTTAGGCTAATCATTAAAAATTAAGCCAAATTCGTCGTAATATATAATTAATTTTATTAAATAAAAACTTAATCTTCTTTTTGTAAGTTATCGAAGCAAGGAAATAATATCACGTTTCAGCGAGTGAAACCTGGCTTTTAGAAGGAGTATTTAGGAGATAGCTCGTGTCAATGCTCCTTTTGTCGGCCAAGTGAATCTCTAGAATGCCGCACCGAGCGGCGGGCTCAAGGGTGCGAAGAAAGAATAAAGCGATTTCGGAGAGAGCTACCCCGCGTATTATGCCCAAGATATAATACCCAGGACGGGGCTTTGTTGGTGTGCTGAAGGCGTTGGCTATTTGCCCCCAGATGTGCGCGTGGAAGCGATATTGTGAATTATCGAGGCAGGCGAGATCCTTCGCATGTCTTTCTAAATTCAATAGTTGTAAGATATATAAATGTTTATCGTATAAAAAAAAGTTTTTTAATTTTCGTAAAATGTAACTATTGTTAACTTTTTGCACCCTGAAAACAGTAAGGTCGAAGTATGCACGCTCAATCGTAATAACCCACGCCTTTGTATAGTTTCTCGCACTATTATCCAACACACTTTAAAACAGAGTCCCTTAACATTTCGCAAACTAAAAAAAAAAATAAAAAAAAAATAAAAAAAATTAACAGGAAACAAAGAATATCCTTTCGTCGTTCTCTTCCAGTCTCTCATTAGAATCGAGAAACCGATACACACAATGAAATATCTGAGCATTTAAAATTTCACTATAATGACGTTCTTTAAAGCCAACCCGCTTCGCGCATATAATATTTCTGCAGGCGCGAGTCTGACTTTTATCTTCCGATCAATAGGCCATTCACCAGCCTCTCTTTCTCTCTCTCCCTTTCTCTTTCTCTCTCTCTCTCTTTCTTTCTCTGACAGTCGTTCAATAGCGACTTCCGCGGAAGCTTGTCCGCAAAACCCCATCGGCGAACACGTTTTCACCGCACAAAAAGAGACTGCGCGCGAGCAACCGTCTCTAATTAATCGAGGGCGGATAGTGGTATCTGTGTGTGCGAAGCACCTCCGTAGCAAATAATTGGTAACCTAAGGAAGCTCTCCCTAGAAGCGAAGAGAGGATAAGGAGTCATTTGATCGGCAATCTTCGGTTAGCTAAAGGTTGAGGGGATGCTGAAGCTCTAGAAGAGTTCTTAGGGGATGATCTTGGTTATAATTTAGAAAAAAATTAAAGAGAAATAATAAGCGTCAATTTACATCTATAATGATTTATCAAATATCATTCATAATAATTTAGCATATTCATAATGCTTTTATTTTAGAAATATTCTTGAATAATTCCAGTAAAATGCAATTGATGAAAAGGGAAATACCTAAAATGATACTACAATCATTTCAAAAATAAAAAGAAGTAAATAGAATTCAAAAATTTTTATTTATTTTAACGCAAATAAAAAAAAGAAATATAAATTTTATATCCTAAATTATCCGAAGTAGATAAAGTATGATACCAGTAAGACATATTTGAAGTAGATGAAGTATGAAATTATCAAAACACATCCCTGGTAGAATCTGATTCTATTTCCTAACTAGTTAATAGATATTTAACTTAGGCACAGGCTCGAAACAAGGTTGT